>JASVEL010001269.1:0-135021 GCA_032618575.1 Nicotiana noctiflora | reverse complement strand
CCTGCGGACTCGCTCCTGCGCCCCCATTTCCGCAGGAGCGAAAACAACAGAACCAGAGTCAAAACCTGCAATTTTCCACATTTTCTCTCGTTTAGCCATCCGAAAACACCCCGAGGCCCCCAGGACCTCAACGAAAACCACCAACATACCCCAAAACACGATATGAACTTGTTCCAATCATAAAAACACCATCCTAAACATTAAAATCACCAATTACACACGGATTCAAGCCTAAATTCCTTAAAACTTTCCGAATTACACAGTCCATCAAAAACCCGACTAAGCAACGTCCGAATGACCTGAAATTTTGAAGGCACATCCAAAATCACCTAACGGAGCTACTACAACTGTCAGAATTCCATTCCGACCCCCGGATCAAAATCTCACCTACCGTTCGGATTTCGCCAAAATTCAACCTTCGCCAATTCAAGCCTAAAACTACACCGGATCTCCAAATTCAATTCCGATTGCTCTCCTAAGTCATAAATGATCCCTCGAAACTAGTCGAATCATCAGAATCCGATTCCGAGCACTCTAACTCGATAGTCAACTCTAGGTTGACTTTCCATATTCAAACTTCCTTCAAACATGCTATTTGCATCATTTTTAATTCAATTCACTCCTAACTCACCCGATAGGTTCTAACACTGATATAGAAGCATAAGATATGTAAATGCAAGGTAACGTGGTGGAAATTTTCGTAACGACGGGCCGGGTCGTTACACTTACTATAGAAGAAATATACAATTTTGAATTACCCACAAGAGATATTTTACTAGGAATACCATTCTTAGACAAACTATACCCACATGTAATAACTAAAACACATTGGTGGTTTACAACACCATACAAACAAAAAATAGGAGCAAAAAGAGTTCTAAAAAAGAAAAGAAAAACAACTGATTGGATAATAGGAAGTGAGAAAATAACACAAAAATTAGAAAATGAAAAAGAAGATGATAATAAAATAGAATTGATTATTTTTTCAATAAATACAGTTAAAATAATTCAAGAAAAGCTAGAACCATTGTACAGTGAAAACCCATTACAAGGTTGGGAAAAACATAAAAAAAGGTAAAAATAGAGCTAATTGATGAAAATAATATAATAACACAAAAACCCTTAAAATACAATTTCAAAGATTTAAATGAATTTAAAATACACATTGACGAATTACTAGAACAAGGTTATATACAGGAGAGCAATAGTAAACATACAAGTCCATCATTTATAGTAAATAAACATAGTGAACAAAAAAGAGGAAAAAGTAGAATGGTTATTGATTATAGAAACCTAAATGCAAAAACTAAGACATATAATTACCCAATACCAAATAAAATACTAAAAATAAGACAAATCCAAGGATATAACTATTTTAGTAAATTTGATTGTTTTTACCACTTAAAGTTAGAAGAAGAATCCAAAAAATTAACAGCATTTACTGTACCCCAAGGATTTTATGAATGGAATGTATTACCTTTCGGATATAAAAATGCACCAGGTAGATATCAACATTTTATGGATAATTATTTCAAACAATTAGAAAAGTTGAATAATATATATTGATGATATATTATTATATTCAAAAACACAAGATGAGCATATAAAATTATTAGAAAAATTTATACATATTATAGAAATATCGGAAATAAGTTTAAGTAGAAAAAAGGCAAAAATAATGAAAAATCAAATAGAATTTCTAGGAATAGAAATAGATAAAAGTGGAATTAAAATGCAAACCCATATAGTACAAAAGATAATAAATTCAAACGAACAATTAGATACAAAAAAAAAAATTACAATCATTTTTAGGATTAGTAAACCAAGTAAGAGAATATATACCAAAATTAGCAGAAACTTTAAAACCATTGCAGAAAAATCTAAAAAAGGAAATAGAGTATCACTTTAGTGAAGAAGATAAAAAACAAGTAAGAAAAGTCAAACAAATATGTAAAAATCTACCAAAACTATACTTCCCAGATGAAGATAAAAGATTTACATATATAGTAGAATCAGACGTAAGTGAAAAAAGCTATGGAGGAGTATTAAAATACAGGTATGATAAAGAAAAAATAGAACATCATTGTAGGTATTATTCAGGAACATTCACAAACCTAGAGATAAAATGGAAAATCAATAGAAAATAATTATATGCAGTATATTAATGTTTATTGGCATTTGAACCATATATTGTATATAATAAGTTTATTAAAAGAACAGATAATACACAAGTAAAATGGTGGCTAACCAGGAAGATACAAGATTCAGTTACAACAAAGGAAATACGAAGGCTTGTATTGAATATACTGAATTTTACATTTACAATTGAAGTAATTAGTACTAACAAAAATATGATTGCAGACTACCTATCAAGACAAAGCTACACAAACTGAAGAAATAGATACAACAAAAGATATGATCTCAATCCTTGAGAAATTATCCTCTCAAATGGATAATATGGGAACGAGAATACAAAAGCTAGAAGATGCCAAAAATCTAAGTCGGCAGCATGACTCTAAAGATGCGGATATAAGTCAATCGGAAGACTATAAAATTCCAGAGCTACAAGGTGACGTTGGGAAACACCTTAAAACCCATAACATGTGTTTTGATACAGCTGTAGGAAGTTCATCTACAAAGAAAGGAGTTAGAAATACGAACATGAACAAGATATTTGACAAACCATATACATCCAAAATACCAAAAGACCCATTATTCGTACCTCCACAAATGACATCATATTTAGAAAGCCTAAACCAAGAAAAGAAAGCTTACAATCATATAACCGGATCATATATAGAAAATATTCACAAAATACAGACATATCTAAACCTCAATCCAAGATCGAAAACTACCAGAGAACCAACCCAAGACTTCATAACCCAAAAACTACAAGGATATAATAGGCTAATAGCACAACCAAAAACAAATGCCAACCTAGTAAAAACATGTTATAGTTATGGACTATTGAGTACTGTCACGACCCCAATCCTGGTCGTGATGGCGCCCAACACAACTGCTAGGCAAGCCCGACCATTTACACTCTCATCCCGAGCATGAAGCTCAAATCAATAACCCGAACATTAATATCAACAATAAAGCTAAACTGAATATCCACCCCAAAGATCTAGGGTCACGAGTCTGGAGCCTCTAAACAAGATCGGATAACAATATCTGATCCAAATACTAAAGTCCGAATAATTTATATACAAAGGAAAAATAGAATAAGAAGAGAAGCCAGGTCCTGCGAACGCCAGCAGCTACCTCAGCAAGTCGGATAAATACTGATAAAAGCTGGACTGCTCGTCTATCTCTCATGTGTACCTGAATCTGCACACAAAGCTGCAGGGAGTAGGGGTGAGTACTAAGTACTCAGTGAGTAATAAATATATACAAGTAGCTGTAAATAAGAAATCCACATAATACCACATAATGAAGCTAAATTACAGTTCGAATCTCTTACGAACTAGCATCAATAATACAATACAGCTACCACAGAGTAATTCAACAAATAAAGATGCAATGCAATACACATAACCGCTACGGCGTGTAGCCCGATCCATTTAACGTCGACGGCGCTCACCGGGGGTGTGTACAGACTCCGGAGGGGCTCCTACAGCCCAAGCGCAATACTGCTGCGGCGTGCAGCCCGATCCTCATATCAATCCACATAAATCAGATAAGTCATAAAACAGTTCATTTATCTTAATTCCATTTTTCAGTTCATAATTTATGAAAAATACTTTAGCTTTATTAAATTTGCAAAAGCCGGTGACTTAGCATATCAATAATGTGATTACAATTTCCAGGACTGAGATAAGTGATTTAAGCAAATATAGCTATCACATAAATATTGTCCTCTAAGGACGCTACAGGTCGGCACAAGGCCCCAAACAAGGCTTACAGCCCACAAATAATTCAAATACGGTGTATTTCCAACACTAATAACATATTATTCATTTCCGGGATGGACCAAGTCTCAATCCCCAGTCACAATCAATCCCGCACCTGCCACGGTGTGCGAGCCATGCCCTACTAGCGTCACAATGTGCTAAGCCGGGGTTTCGAACCCTCAGGCTACCATATACACAAACTACTCACCTCTAGCCGGTCGTAGACTCGTCCGCGATGCCTTTTCCTTTGAATTTAGCTCCCTCGTGCGTATAATCTAGTCAAACCACAATAATTATATCAAATACGGGTCAAAGAATCATAACCCATTTCAATTTACATGAAATTCGTATAAATACACTAAGTTGGTAAAACCCGACCCCGGGCCCACTGCTCGGAAAATTCCGAAATTAGTACCAACGCGGCCCTCATCTCGCCACGAGTCCGTGCATATAAAATTTATCGAAATCGGAGTTCAAATGGCCTCCCAAAACTCAAAATCCCGTTTTCAATATCTAGGCCACATTTATTCAAAATTCTACCCAAATTCATGAAGATTGATGTTAATTCTACCGTAAAATGATGTTTTTGAGTCAAGAATCTTACCTCCGACGAATACTCGATGATTATCAGTGTTTTCCTCGAGTTTTCTTCTCTCTAGGGCTCAAAATTGTATTTTGGGGGTGTAAACCCGCGACCCCTCTGTTCTATGATTTAATTCACTGCGAGAGCAGTTTGCTCTACGCGATCGTGACTCGCCTCACGCTATCGCGATGCTCAAAAATCCGGCCTCACGCGATCGCGTCTCTCTTCCTCCGATCGCGTAGCACAAATTCCCTGGACCCCAATTCTCTCCTACGCGATCGCGTAGATGCTCATGCGATCGCGATGGCCACCCGCTTAACTTTACGCGATCGCGACTGGTGCTCCTGCGATCGCATTGGTCTAGCCCCTAACCCTACGCGATCACGTCCCCCGCCCCGCGATCGCGGAGAGCAAATTCTTGCTGCATTTATGACAGCAACCAGCCTTCTCATTTTTCCCAAAAATGGTCCGCTTGGACCCCCGGATTCATCCGACACCCCCGGGACCCCAACGAAAACCACCAACATACTCCAAAACACGATACGAACTTGTTCCAATCATAAAAACACCATACTAAACATCAAAATCACCATTTACTCACAAATTCAAGCCTAAGTTTCTTCAAAACTTTCAAAACTAACATTCAATCCAAAACCCGATCAAACGATGTCCGAATGACCTGAAAATTTGCAGACATATCCAAAATCACATAACGAAGCTACAGAAATTGTCAGAATTCCATTCCGACCCCAGGATCAAAATATCACCTAACATCCGGTTTTCGCCAAATTCAACCTTCGCCAATTCAAGCTTAAAACTACACCGGACCTCCGAATTAAATTCTGATTGTTCTCCTAAGTCATAAATGATCCCCCGGAACTAGTCAAATCATCAGAATCCGGTTCCGAGCAATCTTACTCAATAGTCAACTCTAGGTTGTCTTCTCATCTTCAAGCTTCCTTCAAACGTGCTATTTGTTTCATTTTCAACCCGTATCACTCCTAACTCACCCGATATACTCTAATACTGATATAAAAGCATAAGATATGTAAATGCAAGGTAACGGGGTGGTAATTCCTGTAACGACGGGCCGAGTCGTTACATTCTCCCCAACTTAAACAGACGCTCGTCCTCGAGCGTACTCAGAGTTGTACTAGAAGCAACCCAATAGCTGAATGACCTTGTCAAGCATATATTCGGGGTGGTACCACATCACCCTATCTATCATAAGTCCGACAGCACAATATAGTTGACTGCCGCATTCCATCTGAACCATAGACCACATTGCACTTTCCGAAATCATATACCAAATCCGACTCCCACGTCTATACTCAGAATACACCCGAACCAATTGTAATAGCTCGTACTCGCCACTCCGAGTGAGACCTTATGGTGTACCAAACAAACCAATCACTCGAGACGATGCCCACAATCACAATGATTTCCCACGATAACCAAATACTAACTGAAAAACCTTTTTCATTAGCTAAAGTCTTATTCCAACACCTTCATATATTGCCCACGGTAACCGAACACGAGATAGATCGAATCTATCTCTCACGTCATCCATTCATGAATCCATTTCCCTTTTAACTAATACCACAATAGATTTCGGAGCCAAACCTCGATATCACCTTCATAACCAGTTGAAACCACATATGCTGCACTCATTAATGGCTCCAACGATCATTTCGATTAGAACATACCGCACCGGTGATATGACACCTCAACACCATCCTAAGCCACGATGAGCATAACACAGGCTCCAATAAGAAACGCTTGACCATACTCAAATCATGACAACTACCTCAACAAAAGAGCTGTAATTCAAATTCCTTAATACCATCACAACACATAACTGAGATCTCGTCTCACATCATAGAATTAGAGTACCTGAATTCTCTTATAAAGGTCACAACTTCACGTGGCCTTGCCACGACTCATGATCCAATCCAAACACTCTTACTCATGGAGCATCTCAAGTCACCATGCTCAAAACAGTCAGCCACGTACCGATCTAGGTCTGAACTCAAATAATAAATCTCACCCACGGTGAAACAATTAATATACGCCATCAAATCTTGTAAGGACACAACCGATGCGCCATTTGCCGAGCGACATTCAGCACTAATTTTTCCTCAGAGACTAGGAAGTATAGTACACAAGGTAGTGTCACGACCAAAATACAGTTGTGATGGCGCCCAACATTTAAGCTAGGCCAGCCAGACCAACAATTACTTAACACATCGAATATCAGTCCCAAATGGAAATCCCAATAAGAATATATGAGTTAAAGAACTCCAATAATAATAATAATGAACAAGATACTGACACTCCCAAAGATATGGAGTCACAAGTCTAGAGCCTCTAACAAAACCCAACAGGAATAGAGAATACTATATAGAAATACTCAAGTCTGAATACAAAGTACAAAATAACAACTGGAAATGAAAGGAGAAGCTAGGTTCTGCGAACGTAGGCAGCTACCTCAGCAACTCGGTATGACACTGCAAACGCTAGAAATGCCTGTCTACTGCTCCTGAGTACCTGAGTCGGCACACAAAAGGTGCAGGGAGTAGGGGTGAGTACTAAGTACTCAATGAGTAATAAATATATACAAGTAGCTGAAAATAGCAAATCCACAGAATACCACATAATGAAGCAAAACTGCAGTTCGAATCTCCTACGCACTAGCATCAACAATACAATACAGCTACCACAGAGTAATTCAACAAATAAAGATGCAATGAAATGCACATAACCACTACGGCGTGTAGCCCGATCCAATTTGACGTCGGCGGCGCTCACTGGGGTGTGTGCAGACTCCGGAGGGGCT
Source organism: Nicotiana noctiflora (assembly GCA_032618575.1). Classification (NCBI taxonomy): domain Eukaryota; kingdom Viridiplantae; phylum Streptophyta; class Magnoliopsida; order Solanales; family Solanaceae; genus Nicotiana; species Nicotiana noctiflora. The sequence goes on along the minus strand of JASVEL010001269.1, from coordinate 127,709 downwards.
CCTACAACCCAAGCGAAATACTGATGCGGCGTGCAGCCCGATCCTCATATCATAATAACCGCTGCGGCGTGCAGCCCGATCCATCCTCAGTCCACAATAATCAGATAAGTCACAAAACAGTTCATTTTTCTTAATTCCAGTTTTGAGTTCATAATTTATGAAAAATATTTTAACTTTATTAAATTTGCAAAAATCGGTGACTTAGCATATCAATAATGTGATTTAAATTTCCAGGACTGAGATCAGTGATTAAGCAAATATAGCTATCCTATAAATATTGTCCTCTAAGGACACTACAGGTCGGCACAAGGCCCCAAACAAGGCTTACAGCCCAAAATATATCATATACAGTGTATTTCCAACACTAATGACACATTATTCACATCCGGGATGGACCAAGTCTCAATCCCTAGTCACAATCAATCCCGCACCTGCCACAGTGTGCGAGCCACGCCCTACTAGCGTCACAATGTGCTAAGCCGGGGTTTCGAACCCTCAGGCTACCATATACACAAACTACTCACCTCTAGCCGGTCGTAGACTCGTCTGCGATGCCTTTTCCTTTGAAATTAGCTCCCTCGTGCGTAGAATCTAGTCAAACCACAATAATTATATCAAATACGGGTTAAAGAATCATAACCCATTTCAATTTACATGAAATTCGCATAAATACACCAAGTTGGTAAAACCCGACCTCGGGCCCACTGCTCGGAAAATTCCGAAATTAGTACCAACGCGACCCTCATCTCGCCACGAGTCCGTGCATATAAAATTTATCAAAATCGGAGTTCAAATGGCCTTCCAAAACTCAAAATCCCGTTTTTAATACCTAGGCCACAATTCTTCAAGATTTCTACCCAATTTCATGAAGATTGATGTTAATTCTACCATAAAATGATGTTTTTGAGTCAAGAATCTTACCTCCGATGAATACCCGATGATTTCTCAGTGATTTCCCCGAGATTTCTTCTCTCTAGGGCTCAAAATTGGGTTTTGGGTGTATGAACCCGCGACCCATCTGTTCTGTGATTTAATTCACTGCCAGAACGATTTCTTCTATGCGATCGCAGGCCCCTTATTGCGATCGCATAGAGCAATTTTTCTCTGGCCTCCCATTCGTTCTATGCGATCGCAGGCCTTTCCATGCGATCGCATAGCTTCGCATTCATACTCTCCGCGATCGCAATAGAGCCTCCGCGATCGCACTGCACAATTTCCGGACACTATGCGATCGCAATGCCCTTCACGCGATCGCATAGAGTTAACTTCACGCCCCTTCCACTCTTCTATGCCATCGCAATCATCTCTATGCGATCGCATAGAGCAACTGCTGACTGCAATTTTCTGCAGAATTTTTGCAAGTTCTAAATGCCCGGTTGATGGTCCGAATCCATCGCGAGGCGCCCGGGACCCTAACGAAAACCACCAACATACTCCAAAACATGATACGGACTTGTTCCAATCACAAAAACACCATCTTATACATCAAAATCACCATTTACACACGAATTCAAGCCTAAGTTTCTTCAAAACTTTCAAAACTAACATTCAATCCAAAACCCGATCAAATGATGTCCGAATGACCTAAAAATTTGCAGACATATCCAAAATCACGTAACGAAGCTACAGAAATTGTCGGAATTCCATTCCGAACCCCGGATCAAAATATCACCTACCATCCGGTTTTCGCCAAAAATCAACCTTCGCCAATTCAAGACTAAAACTACACCGGACCTCCGAATTCAATTCCGATTGCTCTCCTAAGTCATAAATGATCCCCCAAAACTAGTCATATCATCGAAATCCGGTTCCGAGCAATCTAACTCAATAGTCAACTCTTAGTTGACTTCCCATATTCAAGTTTCCTTCAAACATGCTATTCATTTCATTTTCAATCCAAATCACTCCTAACTCACCCGATAAACTCTAATACTGATGTAAAAGCATAAGATATGTAAATGCAAGGTAACGGGGTTTTAATTCCCGTAACGACGGGCCGGGTCGTTATATTCTCCCCAACTTAAACAAACGCTCGTCCGCGAGCGGGTTAAGAAACATACCTGGAGTATCAAACAAGTGAGGATATCTGCTCCGCATCTCCCGCTCGGTCTCCCAAGTTGCTTCCTCCACGGGACGACCTCTCCACTGCACTTTCACTGAAGCTATGTCCTTGGATCTCAGCTTATGAACCTGTCAACCCAAAATGGCTACCGGCTCCACATCATAGGTCAAGTCCTCATCTAACTGTATCGTGCTGAAGTCTAAAACATGTGACGTGTCACGACCCGGATTTTGGATACATGGAATACCAGATGTACTCCCGACAAACTGGGTGGCAAAGCAAGCATATAGGCCACCTCCCCAACTTTCCTAAGCACCTCAAAAGGTCCAATAAACCTTGGGCTCAACTTTCCTTTCTTTCCAAACCTCATAACACCCTTTATAGGCGAAACCTTCAGCAACACCTTCTCACCCATCGAATAGGACACATCTCGTACCTTTCGGTCCGCATAACTCTTCTGACGCGACTGAGCTGTGCGAAGTCTCTCCTGAATCACCTTCACCTTGTCTAAGGCATCTTGGACTAACTCTGTCCCCAACAACCTAGCCTCGCCGGGCTCGAACCAACCGATTGGAGACCTACACCGCCTCCCATATAAAGCTTCATACGACGCCATCTGAATGCTGGACTGATAGCTATTATTATAAGCAAACTCCACAAGAGGCAAGTAATCAGCCCATGAACCACCAAAATCAATGACACAAGCACGCAACATGTCCTCCAATATCTGAATAATATGCTCAGACTGCCCATCCGTCTGTGGATGAAATGCTGTGCTCAGCTCTACCTGTGAACCCAACTCTCGCTGAAATATCCTCCATAATTTAGAAGTGAACTAGGTACCTCTATCTGATATAATAGAAATGGGAACTCCATGCAATCTTACTATCTCACGGATGAATATCTCTTCCAAACCGCTCTGAGGAATAAGTAGTACACACTGGGATGAAGTGAGCTGACTTGGTCAACCTATCCACCACCACCCAGACTGAATCAAACTTCCTCGTTGTCCGAGGGAGTCCACTAACAAAGTCCATAGAAATCCTTTCCCACTTCCACTCGGGAATATCAATACGCTGGAATACACCACCAGGTCTCTGATGCTCATACTTGACCTGCTGACGGTTTAGACACCGAGCCACATGGCTCACAATATCTTTCTTCATCTTTCTCCACCAGTAATGCTGCTTCAAATCCTGGTACATCTTCGCGGCTCCTGGATGAATAGAATACCACGAGCTGTGGGCCTCCTCCAATATCATTTCACGAAGGCCATCAACATTGGGCACACATATCCGGCCCTGCATTCGCAATACACCATCACTATCAATAGTGAAATCTCTGGCATCATCATGCTGAACTCTATCCTTAAGGACAAGTAAGTGTGGATCATCATACTGGCGCTCTCGGATACGATCATATAAAGAAGAACGAGCTACTACACAAGCCATCACCCGACTGGGCTCAGAAATATCCAGCCTCACCATCTGATTAGCTAACGCCTGAACATCAACTGCTAGGGGTCTCTCCCCAGCTGGAATATACGCCAAACTGCCCATACTAATAGCCTTCCGGCTCAATGCATCAGCCACTACATTGGCTTTCCCGGGATGGTACAAGATAGTAATATCATAGTGTTTAAGCAATTCAAGCAATCTCCGCTGCCGCAAATTTAGATCTTTCTGCTTAAACAAATGCTGAAGGCTGCGGTGGTCCGTATATACATCACAAGATACACCATATAGGTAATGCCTCCAAATCTTCAAGGCATGAACAATAGCAGACAACTCCAAATCATGAACAAGGTAGTTCTTCTCGTGGGGCTTTAGCTGACGAGAAGCATATGCAATAACTCTACCCTCCTGCATCAACACACAACCGAGCCCAACTCTAGAAGCATCACAATACACCGTATATGACCCCGAGGCTGATGGCAACACAAGTACTAGAGCTGTGGTCAAAGCCTCCTTGAGCTTCTGGAAGCTCTCCTCACATTCATCAGACCACACAAATGGAGCATTCTTCTGTGTCAACTTAGTCAACGGTGAAGCAATAGATGAGAAACCCTGAACAAATCGGCGATAATAGCCTGTCAAGCCAAGAAAACTCCGAATCTCTGTAGCTGAGGAAGGTCTGGGCCAATTCTGCACTGCCTCGACCTTTTGTGGATCAACCCGAATACCATCACTAAACACTACATGTCCCAGAAAACCCACAGTATCAAGCCAGAACTCACACTTAGTGAATTTCGCATAGAGGTTCTCTCCTCTCAACCTCTGCAATACCACCCTCAAGTGTTGTGCATGCTCCTCCTGGCTGCGTGAATACACCAGAATATCATCAATAAACACAATCACAAAAGAATCAAGGTACGGCCGAAATACACTATTCATCAAGTGCATGAATGCAGCTATGGCATTAGTCAACCCGAAAGACATCACCAGGAACTCGTACTGCCCATATCGCGTCCTGAACGCTGTCTTCATAATATCCGAGTCCCTGATCTTCGACTGATGATAGCCCGATCGAAGATCAATCTTAGAAAATACACTAGCTCCCTGGAGCTGATCAAATAGGTCTTCAATACGAGGCAATGGGTACCTATTCTTTACGGTTACCTTGTTTAGCTGCATGTAATCAATTCACATTCTCATTGTGCCATCTTTCTTCTTCACGAACAAGACCGGTTCACCCCAGGGTGACACACTCGGACGAATGAAACCCTTATCTAAGAGTTCCTGAAGTTGTTCCTGCAATTCTTTTAACTCCGCTGGTGCCATGCGATAGGGAGGAATAGAAATGGGCTGAGTGCCCGGCACCAAGTCAATACCAAAGTCAATATCTCTGTCAGCCGGCATGCCTGGTAGGTCTGCTGGAAATACATCCGGAAACTCCCTCACAATGGGGACCAAATCAAGACTAGGTGTCTCAGCCTCAACATTTCTAATGAAGGCCAAATAAGATAAACAACCCTTGCCAATCATTCGTTGGGCCTTTATATAAGAAATCACCCCGTCGGACACATAATCAGTCAAGCCACGCCACTCGATCCTCGGATTACCTGGAATAGCTAGTGTGACTGTCTTGGCATGACAGTCCAGAATCGCATGGTAAGGAGATAGCCAATCCATGCCTAGAATCACATCGAAATCCACCATACCCAGTAGTAATAAATCAACTCGGGTCTCTAGACCCCCAATAGTAATAATACAGGATCGATATACCTTATCCACAACAACAGTATCCCCCACTGGGCTAGACACATGTACGGGCAAAGAAAGAATACCACGGGTCATACCCAAATGATGTGCAAAATAAGTAGAAACATAAGAATAGGTGGATCCGGGATTAAATAAGACAGAAGCATCCCTGTGGCAGACTGAGATAATACCTGAAATGACTGCATCTGAAGCACTAGCATCCTCCCTATCCGGAAGAGCATAGAAACGAGCCTGACCTCTACCAGTATGATCCTCGCCCCTAGGGCGACCTCTAGATACCTGGCCACCAGTCCTAGCCGACTGTGCTGGCGCTGAAGAAAAAGGAGTAGAAGACGAAGGCTGATCCCTCTGCTGAGACCGCTTGTGAAGCCACTGAGGACACTCTCTCCTGATATGGCCCAAGTCACCACACTCAAACCAACGGCCTAAAGATGGAAGAAGGGGCTGCTGAGGACCCCTCGCTACGGATGAACCCTGTGCTGAGGAAGCAGGAGCAGAGCTTTGAGATGGAAGAGCACTCAGTGCAGGCTAACTCTGCTGACGGTTCTGCTGACCCTGATAACCCTGATGGCCCTGCCAACCACGATCTGATGAAACCCCACTGGACTCTGCACGTCCAGACTGATGAGACCTGAAAGAGCGACCTCTGCTATGCTGAGATTGGCCCCTAGATGGAGCACCACTGTAACTGCCAGTACCACGAGGCCTCTTAGCCTCTCTCTCCTCCCGCTCTCTCCGGCGATCTATTTTAATATGACGGGCAGCATCAACCACCTCCTCAAAGGTAACTACCGAAACTCTCTCCCTGGTCATCAAAATGCAGATGGGATAAATAAGGCCATCAATAAATCTCCGAATCCTCTCTTGGTCTGTAGGAACCATCCACATGGCATGACGGGCCAACTGTGTGAATCTCATCTCATACTGATTAACACTCATGTCTCCCTGCTTCAACCACTCGAACTGACGTCGCAGCTCCTCTCTCTGACGTCGCAGCTCCTCTCTCTGAGACTGAGGCACGTACTTCTCCAAAAATACCGTGAAGAACTGCTGCCAAGTGAGGGGCACTACCCCAGCGGGCCTACGCCTCTCGAAATCCTCTCACCACTGAAATGATGCACTTGTGAACTGAAAAGTGGTGAATGAAACACCGCTAGACTCTAGAATACCCGCGGTGCGAAGCATGCGCTGACATCTGTCAAGAAAACCCTGGGCGTCCTCGCCCTCAGCACCACTGAATGTCGGAGGCCGTAGCCTCTCAAATCTCTCCAAATGACGCTGCTCATCGTCGGGCATAGCTGGAACCATATAAGCAGGAGCTGGTGCAACGGGCGCAACTGGCTGGACTGGCTCGGGTGTGTGAGCCACGGGGGTCTGATTCCCTCCCCCTGCCTGTGAAGAAGATACTGCAGTAGTAGCTGCAACTACCTGAGCCAAGCCTGTGCACACTGATAAGATCTGAGCCAAGGTCTCCTGAAGACCCGGTATCACAATGGGCACTGCCGGTGCCTGAACCTGAGTTGCCAGAGCATCTGCCGCTGGAATCTGGTCTTGAGTCTGGGCCACTGGTCCAGGAATCTAACCCTGAGTCTGGTCAGCTGGGGGGTCAGTAGGTGCTGGTACTGCTGCCCTACCTCTACCATGACTACGGCCTCTGGGTGCCAATTGTGGTCGTCTGCCACGTCCGTTAGCTCGTGTTCTCGCCATCTGCGAGAGAATAGAATATGGGAAAATTTAATTTCATGATAACACAAATCGCACGATATGAATCCAAGAAAATGGGGTTTTTCCTAAAGTTTCTGTAGCCCTCCGAGGATAGATACGGACGTCTACGTACAGATCCCGCGAAAGCCTACTAAACCGGCTCATGACTCGCGAGTCCTAGAAACCTAGGCTCTGATACCAACTTGTCACGACCCAAATTCGGTCGTGATAGCGCCCAACAATTAAGCTAGGCCAGCCAGACCAACAATTACTTATCACATCGAATATCAATCCCAAATGGACATCCCAATAAGAATATATGAGTTAAAGAACTCCAATAATAATAATAGTGAACAAAATACGGACAATCCCAAAGATCTGGAGTCACAAGTCTAGAGCCTCTAACAAAACCCAACAGGAATAGAGAATACTATATAGAAATACTCAAGTCTGAATACAAAGTACAAAATAACAACTAGAAAGGAGAGGAGAAGCTAGGTTCTGCGAACGTAGGCAGCTACCTCAGCAACTCGGTATGACACTGCAAACGCTAGAAATGCCTGTCTACTGCTCCTGAGTACCTGAGTCTGCACACAAAAGGTGCAGGGAGTAGGGGTGAGTACTAAGTACTCAGTGAGTAATAAATATATACAAGTAGTTGAAAATAGGAAATCCACAAAATACCACATAATGAAGCTAAACTACAGTTCGAATCTCCTACGCACTAGCATCAACAATACAATACAGCTACCATAGAGTAATTCAATAAATAAAGATGCAATGCAATGCACATAACCGCTACGGCGTGTAGTCCGATCCAATTTAACGTCGACGGCGCTCACTGGGGTAAGTACAGACTCTGGAGGGGCTCCTACAGCCCAAGCGCAATACTGCTGCGGCGTGCGGCCCGATCCTCATATCAACCACTGCGGCATGCAGCCCGATCCCATGCTCAGTCCACAATAATCAGATAAGTCACAAAACAGTTCATTTTTCTTAATTCCAGCTTCCAGTTCATAATTTATGAAAAATACTTTAACTTTATTAAATTTGCAAAAACCGGTGACTTAGCATATCAATAATGTGATTTCAATTTCCAGGACTGAGATCAGTGATTTAAGCAAATATAGCTATCACATAAATATTGTCCTCTAAGGACGCTGCAGGTCGGCACGAGGCCCCAAACAAGGCTTACAGCCCACAAATATATCAAATACAGTGTATTTCCAACACTAATAACACATTATTCACATCCGGGATGGACCAAGTCTCAATACCTAGTTACAATCAATCCCGCACCTGCCACGGTGTGCGAGCCACGCCCTACTAGCGTCACAATGTGCTAAGCCGGGGTTTCGAACCCTCGGGCTACCATATACACAAACTACTCACCTCTAGCCGGTCGTAGACTCGTCCGCGATGCCTTTTCCTTTGAATTTAGCTCCCTCGTGCACCGCAGAATCTAGTCAAACCACAATAATTATATCAAATATGGGTCAAAGAATCATAACCCATTTCAATTTACATGAAATTCGCATAAATACACCAAGTTGGTAAAAACCGACCCCGGGCCCACTGCTCGGAAAATTCCGAAATTAGTACCAATACGACCCTCATCTCGCCACGAGTCCGTGCATATAAAATTTATCAAAATCGGAGTTCAAATGGCCTTCCAAAACTCAAAATCCCGTTTTTAATACCTAGGCCACAATTCTTCAAGATTTCTACCCAATTTCATGAAGATTGATGTTAATTCTACCATAAAATGATGTTTTAGAGTCAAGAATCTTACCTCCGATGAATACCCGATGATTTCTCAGTGATTTCCCCGAGTTTTCTTCTCTCTAGGGCTCAAAATTGGGTTTTGGGTGTATGAACCCGCAACCCCTCTATTCTGTGATTTAATTCACTGCCAGAACGATTTCTTCTATCCGATCGCAGGCCCCTTATTGCGATCGCATAGAGCAATTTTTCTCTGGCCTCCCATTCGTTCTATGCGATCGCAGGCCTTGCCATGCGATCGCATAGCTTCGCATTCATACTCTCCGCGATCGCAATCGAGCCTCCGCGATCGCACTGCACAATTTCCGGACACTATGCAATCGCAATGCCCTTCACGCAATCGCATAGAGTTAACTTCACGCCCCCTTCCACTCTTCTATGCGCTCGCAATCATCTCTATGCGATCGCATAGAGCAACTGCTGACTGCAATTTTCTGCAGAATTTTTCAAAGTTCTAAATGCCCGGTTGATGGTCCGAATCCATCCCGAGGCCCCCGGGACCCCAACGAAAACCACCAACATACTCCAAAACATGATACGAACTTGTTCCAATCACAAAAACACCATCTTTAACATCAAAATCACCATTTACACATGAATTCAAGCCTAAGTTTCTTCAAAACTTTCAAAACTAACATTCAATCCATAACCCGATCAAACAATGTCCGAATAACCTGAAAATTTGCAGACATATCCAAAATCACATAACGAAGCTACAGAAATTGTCGGAATTCCATTCCGACCCCCGGATCAAAATATCACCTACCATCCGGTTTTTGCCAAAAATCAACCTTCGCCAATTCAAGCCTAAAACTACACCGGACCTCCGAATTCAATTCCGATTGCTCTCCTAAGTCATAAATGATCCCCCGAAACTAGTCAAATCATCGAAATCCGGTTCCGAGCACTCTAACTCAATAGTCAACTCTTGGTTGACTTCCCATATTCAAGTTTCCTTCAAACATGCTATTCATTTCATTTTCAATCCAAATCACTCCTAACTCACCCGATATACTCTAATACTGATGTAAAAGCATAAGATATGTAAATGCAAGGTAATGGGGTGGTAATTCCCGTAATGACGGGCCGGGTCTTTACAAGTAATCTATAGAAAATCTATGTTCTATATCATACGGCAGCGACGCGCAACCTGCTCAAAATGACATACCGTGGCGGCGTGCCACCCGATCCAGATACCATACCTATGGCGGCGTGCCACCCGATCCAAATAACCCGTGGCGGCGTGCCACCCGATCCACGCATAAATCTCGCAAAAGGAAATGCACACCGAGTCAAATTGCTCATTACAATAGACATAAATATTGCCTCAAGCTCGCCCACAAGAAACGCATCCGACAAGGTTCCCCAATACCGGAACTGAATCAATAGTAGAAACCTCTGTACTGATATCCGCCACGAAGGCCCAACTGACAAAACCATAACTACCAGCCGCCCGCTGGTCCTGGGTACAACTACCCTGCTGGAGCATACTCTGATGCACTCTGCTAAACAATTTGTGCCATTCCCGATATAGTCCATATCACATTAGTCTAGGCAACCTAACGTATGGCAACCAGTCCACACTCAAGTCTCATAACCCAAATTCATCATATCAAGCTGAGGGAGAGCAACTCGGGCTTCTAATTTCCGATAATCGCTAAACGATGCTGATACCCCGATATACAACCCCTGCATAGGCATTACGAGGACTTCTAGTCTCCAGCACGTATATAGCACATGAATCGCTATGCCTGATTCCACACTCCATGCTGTACGAATACATAACACACATCAATCATCCAATCATACCACGAAAGTCATTCAGAAATTTCCATATGCCATCAACAACTCATTCATCACAGTTGATCCAACACGAGAATACCACCAAACCACTAGATACTATCAGTTTACAGTACCTTGTCCCTTTTTAACATATACCCTGCCAAATCACTAGAATAGCAGTATAATTGTTTTTTTCCTTAGTCACCAGAAAGACCGATTCTTAGATCACCTGCAGCTGCCCGCGCTGCTCAATAATTTTTAATGACTTCCCATATATTACGAATTGATCTCAAAGCCTTGAACATGCCATTATCAACTTTCCATAACACATTGCATATACCACACCACACTAAGATAACATGGAAACTTCTATCCTTTTCCTACGCCGCAAACATCGACGCACTCAACTAGTCAAGGACTTTCATGATCCCATATAGAAGAAAACTCATTACACATTCGCATACCAATAGGGAAATATACTCACTTTTCGGACCACGGTAAAACACATCACAAACTATTTCTTCCAATTCATTGCATAAGTTTAATTGTCAGGAGTGAGCCCTTTTACCCACATCGAGCTACGCAACTGCCCAGCACTCAAGAGCTTGGTTGCACCATAGCTGCAAGACTCATCACTTCGAACACATACCAGGAATTAATTGTATCCATATCATACCATTTCAGTTTATTAACCAGTTATTCCATTTACTCAATTTCTTTTCTGAACCATCTTTAACTTAGTATTAGCCTTTACTGTAGCACTACCATAACTCAACTCATGTTACCACACGAGACTCGTACATAAGACCACACGGTCTAAAACCCATAGGCCACCTAATACTTTCTCAATATTTCCCAGAAGTATCACATTCTACAATACTTCATTTTGAAGAACTTCGTGCGATTTTGAATTTGTTATCATTACTTTCCAATATAAATACATAAAATCTCATCATTCACATATCATTACACAAGTCTTGATCCCTTCTAACAAAAACATCGTCTTTAGCCATATACACAATCTTAATACACCTGACTGTTACGAGCAAAATCTTGAACACCGCGAAATCATTCTCGGGCGTCATTCACCCTTATTCAATTATAATTCAACTGTCTTATCAAACAGAACCACCCGTGCCTTGTTAGAACTCTGGCACCACAGAACATGATTACATACAGATGCATTTAGCTATCTTTTACATTCTTTACCAACAGCAGTTCAAACCATCCTATTATTTCTTCATACCTACGAAGCACCATAACCTTTATCAGAATTTCCCAACGACCAGAATCCGGTCATGATGGCGCCCAACAATCAAGTTAGGCCAGCTAGACCAACAATTTCTTATCACAACAACTATCAGTCCCAAATGGACATTCCAAGAAGAATATATGAGTCAAGAACTCCAATAATAATAATAATGAACAAAATACTGACACTCCCAAAGATCTGGAGTCACAAGTCTAGAGCCTCTAACAAAACCCAACAGGAATAGACAGTACTGTATAGAAATACTCAAGTCTGAATACAAAATACAATTAACATTGGAAAGGAGAGGAGAATCTAGGTTCTGCGAATGTAGGCAGCTACCTCAGCAACTCGATATGACACTGCAAACGCTGGAAATGCCTGTCTACTGCTCCCGTGTACCTGAATCTGCACACAAAAGGTGCAGGGAGTAGGGGTGAGTACTAAGTACTCAGTGAGTAATAAATATATACAAGTAAGTAGCTGACAGTAAGGAATCCACAATATGAAGCTACACTACAGTCCGAATCTCCTACGAACTAGCATCAACAGTACAATTCAGCTACCACAGAGTAATTCAACAAATAAAGACGCAATGCAATGCACATAACCGCTACGGCGTGTAGCCCGATCCAATTTAACGTCGACGGAGCTCACTAGGGTGTGTACAGACTCCGGAGGGGCTCCTACAGCCCAAGCGCAAAACTGCTGCGGCGTGCAGCCCGATCCTCATATCAACCACTGCAGCGTGCAGCCCGATCCATCCTCAGTCCACATAAATCAAATAAGTCACAAAAATAGTTCATTCTTCTAAATTTCCAATTTCCAGTTCATAATTTATGAAAAATACTTAACTTTATTAAATTTGCAAAAGCCGGTGACTTAGCATTTCAAAAGGTGATTTCAATTTCCAGGACTGAGATCAGTGATTTAAACAAATATAGCTATCACATAAATGTTGTCCTCTAAGGACACTACAGGTCGGCACAAGGCCCCAAACAAGGCTTACAGCCCACAAATATATCAAATACAGTGTATTTCCAACACTAATAACATATTATTCATTTCCAGGATGGACCAAGTCTCAATCCCCAATCACAATCAATCCCGCACCTGCCATGGTGTGCGAGTCACGCCCTACTACGTCACAATGTGCTAAGCCGGGGTTTCGAACCCTCAGGCAACCATATACACAAACTACTCACCTCTAGCCGGTCGTAGACTCGTCCGCGATGCCTTTTCCTTTGAATTTAGCTCCCTCGTGCATAGAATCTAGTCAAACCACAACAATTATATCAAATACGGGTCAAAGAATCATAACCCATTTCAATTTACATGAAATTCGCATAAATACACGAAGTTGGTAAAAACCCGACCCCGGGCCCACTGCTCGGAAAATTCCGAAATTAGTACCAACGCGACCCTCATCTCGCCACGAGTCCGTGCATATAAAATTTATCAAAATCGGAGTTCAAATGGCCTTCCAAATCCAAAAATCCCGTTTTCAATATATAGGCCACTTTTCTTCAAAATTCTACCCAATTTCATGAAGATTGATGTTAATTCTACCAAAAAATGATGTTTTTGAGTCAAGAATCTTACCTCCGACTAATACCCGATGATTTCCCAGTGATTTTCTCGAGTTTTCTTCTCTCTAGGGCTCAAATTTGTGTTTTGGGTTAATGAACCCGTAACCCCTCTGTTCTGTGATTTAATTCACTGCCAGAACGATTTCTTCTATGTGATCGCATGCCCCTTGTTGCGATCGCATAGAGCAAGTTTCACAGGCCTCCAATTCGTTCTCTGCAATCGCAAGCCTAGCCATGCGATCGCATAGCTTCGCCTTCATACCCTCCGCGATCGCAATCGAGCCTCCGCGATCGCACTGCACAAATTTGGGACACTATGCGATCGCAATGCCCTTCACGCGATCGCATAGAGATAACTTCATGCCCCCTTCCACTCTTCTATGCGATTGCATTCATCTCTATGCGATCGCATAGAGCAACTGCTGCCTGCAATTTTCTGCAGAATTTTTCCAAGTTCTAAATGCCCGGTTGATGGTCCGAATCCATCCCGAGGCCCCCAGGACCCCAACGAAAACCACCACCGTACTCCAAAACATGATACGGACTTGTTCCAATCACAAAAACACCATCCTAAACATCAAAATCACCATTTATACACGAATTCAAGCCTAAGTTTCTTCAAAACTTTCAAAACTAACATTCAATCCAAAACCCGATCAAACGATGTCCGAATGACCTGAAAATTTGCGGACATATCCAAAATCACATAACAAAGCTACAGAAATTGTCGGAATTCCATTCCGACCCCCGGATCAAAATATCACCTACCATCCGGTTTTCGCCAAAATTCAACCTTCGCCAATTCAAGCCTAAAACTACACCGGACCTCCGAATTCAATTCCAATTGTTCTCCTAAGTCATAAATGATCCCCGGAACTAGTCGAATCATCGGAATCCGGTTCCGAGCTCTCTAACTCAATAGTCAACTCTAGGTTGACTTCCCATTTTCAAGCTTTCTTTAAACATACTATTTGCTTCATTTTCAATCCAAATCACTCCTAACTCATCCGATATACTCTAATACCGATATAAAAGCATAAGATATGAAAATGCAAGGTAACGGGGTGGTAATTTCTGTAACGACGGGCCGGGTCGTTACATTCTCCCCAACTTAACAAACGCTCGTCCGCGAGCGGGTTAAGAAACATACCTGGAGCATCAAAGAAGTAAGGATATCTGCTCCGCATCTCCTGCTCGGTCACCCAAGTTGCTTCCTCCACGGGACGACCTCTACACTGCACTTTCACTGAAGCTATATCCTTGGATCTCAGCTTACGAACCTGTCGACCCAAAATGGCTACTGGTTCCACATCATAAGTCAAATCCTCATCTAGCTGTATCGTGCTGAAGTCTAACACATGAGACGTGTCTCCGACATACTTCCGGAGCATAGATACATGGAACACTGGGTGAACTCCCGACAAACTGGGTGGCAAAGCAAGCATATAGGCCACCTCCTCAACTTTCCTAAGCACCTCAAAAGGTCCAACAAACCTTGGGCTCAACTTCCCTTTCTTTCCAAACCTCATAACACCCTTCATAGGCGAAACCTTCAGCAACACCTTCTCGCCACTGAATAAGACACATCTCGGACCTTCCGGTCCGCATAACTCTTCCGACGTGACTAAGCTGTGCGAAGTATCTCCTGAATTACCTTCACCTTGTCTAAGGCATCCTGAACTAACTCTGTCCTCAGTAATCTAGTCTCGTCGGGATCAAACCAACTGACTGGAGACCTACACCACCTCCCATATAAGGCTTCATACGGTGCCATCTGAATGCTGGACTGATAGCTATTATTATAAGCAAACTCCGCAAGAGGCAAATAATCAGCCCATGAACCACCAAAATCAATGACACAAGCACGCAACATGTCCTCTAATATCTGAATAGTACGCTCAGACTGCCCATCCGTCTGTGGATGAAATGTTGTGCCCAGCTCTACCTGTGAACCCAACTCTCGCTGAAATGTCCTCCAGAACTGAGAAGTGAACTGGGTACCTCTATCTGATATAATAGAAATGGTAACTCCATGCAATCTCACTATCTCACGGATGAATATCTCTGCCAACCGCTCTGAGGAATAAGTAGTACACACTAGGATGAAGTGAGCTGACTTGGTCAACCTATCCACCACCACCCAAACTGAATCAAACTTCCTTGCCGTCTGAGGGAGTCCACTAACAAAGTCCATAGTAATCCTTTCCCACTTCCACTCACGAATATCAATATGCTGGAATACACCACCAGGTCTCTGATGCTCATACTTGACCTGCTGCCAGTTTAGACACCGAGCCACATGGCTCACAATATCTTTCTTCATCTTTCTCCATCAGTAATGCTGCTTCAAATCCTGATACATCTTCGCGGCTCCTGGATGGATAGAATACCGCGAGCTGTGGGCCTCCTCCAATATCAATTGACGAAGGCCGTCAATATTGGGCACGCATATCCGGCCCTGCATCCGCAATACACCATCACTATCAATAGTGACATCTCTGGCATCATCATGCAGAACTCTGTCCTTAAGGAAAAGTAAGTGTGGATCATCGTACTGGCAGTCTCGGATACTATCATATAAAGAAGAACGAGCCATCACACAAGCCATCACCCGATTGGGCTCAGAAATATCAAGTCTCACCATCTGATTAGCTAACGCTTGAACATCAACTACAAAGGGTCTCTCCCCAACTGGAATATACGCCAAACTGCCCATACTAATAGCCTTCCGGCTCAATGCATCAGCCACTACATTGGCTTTTCCGGGATGGTACAAGATAGTAATATCATAGTCTTTAAGCAATTCAAGCCATCTCCGCTGCCTAAAATTTAGATCTTTCTGCTTAAACAAATGCTGAAGGCTGCGGTGGTCTGTATATACATCACAAGATACACCATATAAGTAATGCCTCCAAATCTTCAAGGCGTGAACAATAGCAGCTAACTCCAAATCATGAACAGGGTAGTTCTTCTCATGGGGCTTTAGTTGATGAGAAGCATATGCAATAACTCTACACTCATGCATCAACACACAACCGAGCCCAACTCTAGAAGCATCACAATACACCGTATATGACCCTGAGGCTGATGGCAACACAAGTACTGGAGCTGTGGTCAAAGCCACCTTGAGCTTCTAAAAGCTCTCCTCGCATTCATCAGACCACACAAATGGAGCATTCTTCCGTGTCAACTTAGTCAACGGTGAAGCAATAGAAGAGAAACCCTGAACAAACCGGCGGTAGTAGCCTGCCAAGCTGAGAAAACTCCGAATCTCAGTAGCTGAGGAAGGTCTGGGCCAATTCTGCACTGCCTCGACCTTCTGTGGATCAACCCGAATGCCATCACTGGACACTACATGTCCCAGAAAGTCACAGTATCAAGCCAGAACTCACACTTAGCGAATTTAGCATAAAGCTTTTCTTCTCTCAACCTCTGCAATACAACCCTCAAGTGATGTGCATGCTCCTCCTGGCCGCGTGAATACACCAGAATATCATCAATAAACACAATCACAAAAGAATCAAGGTACGGCCGAAATACACTATTCATCTAGTGCATGAATGCAGCTGGGGCATTAGTCAACCCGAAAGACATCACCAGGAACTCGTAGTGCCCATATCGCATCCTGAACGCTGTCTTCATAATATCCGAGTCCCTGATCTTCAACTCATGATTGCCCGATCGAAGATCAATCTTAGAAAATACACTAGCTCCCTGGAGCTGATCAAATAGGTCCTCAATACGAGGCAATGGGTATTTATTCTTCACTCGTTACCTTGTTCAGCTGCCTGTAATCAATGCACATTCTCATTGTGCCATCTTTCTTCTTCACGAACAACACCGGTGCACCCCAAGGTGACACACTTGGACGAATGAAACCCTTATCTAAGAGTTCCTGAAGCTGTTCTTTCAATTCTTTTAACTCTGCTGGTGCCATACGATAGGGAGGAATAGAAATGGGCTGAGTGTCCCGCACCAAGTCAATACCAAAGTCAATATCCCTGTCAGGCGGCATGCCTGGTAGGTCTGCTGGAAATACATCCAAAAACCCCCTCACGATGGGGACCGAATCAAGACTGGGTGTCTCAGCCTCAACATCTCTAATGAAGGCCAAATAAGATAAACAACCCTTGCTAATCATTCGTTGGGCCTTTATATAAGAAATCACCCTGTCGGACACATAATCAGTCAAGCCACGCCACTCGATCCTCGGATTACCTGGAATAGCTAGTGTGACTGTCTTGGCATGACAATCCGGAATCGCATGGTAAGGAGATAGCCAATCCATGCACAGAATCACATCGAAATCTACCATGCCCAGTAGTAATAGATCAACTCGGGTCTCCAGACCCCCAATAGTAACAATACAGGATCGATATACCTGATCCACAACAATAGTATCCCCCATTGGGGTAGACACATGTACGGGCAAAGCAAGAATACCACGGGTCATACCCAAATGATGTGCAAGATAAGTAGAGACATAAGAATAGGTGGATCCGGGATCAAATAAGACAGAAGCATCCCAGTGGATGACTGAGATAATACCTGAAATGACCGCATCTGAAGCACTAGCATCCTTCCTATTCGGAAGAGCATAGAAACGAGCCCGGCCTCCACCAGTACGATCCTCACCCCTAGGGCGACCTCTGGATACCTGGCCACCAGTCCTAGCCGACTGTGCTGGCGCTGAAGAAACAGGAGTAGAAGACGAAGGTTGATCCCTCCGCTGAGACCGCTTACGAAGCCACTGAGGACACTCTCTCCCGATATGGCCCAAATCACCGCACTCAAAACAACGGCCTGAAGATGGAAGAAGGGGCTGCTGAGGACCCCTCGCTACCGATGAATCCTGTGCTGAGGAAGTAGGAGCAGAGCTCTGAGCTGGAAGAGCACTCAGTGCAGGCTGACTCTGCTGACGGCTCTGCTGACCCTGATAACCCTGATGGCCCTGACGACCACGATCTGATGAAACCCCACTGGACTCTGCATGTCCAAACTGATGAGACCTGAAAGAACGACCTCTGCTATGCTGAGTTTGGCCCCTAGACGGAGCACCACTATAATTGCTAGTACCACGAGGCCTCTTAGCCTCTCTCTCCTCCCGCTCTCTACGGCGATCTGTCTCAATGTGACGGGCAGCATCAACCACCTCCTCAAATGTAACTGTCAAAACTATCTCCCTGGTCATTAATATGCGGATGGGGTAAATAAGACCATCAATAAATCTCCGAATCCTCTCTCTGTCCGTAGGAACCATCCACATGGCATGACAGGCCAACTGTGTGAATCTCATCTCGTACTAATTAACCGTCATCTCTCCCTGCTTCAACCACTCGAACTGACGTCGCAGCTCCTCTCTCCGAGACCGAGGCACGTACTTCTCCAAAAATACCATGGAGAACTGCTGCCAAGTGAGGGGCACTGCCCCAGCGGGCCTACGCCTCTCAAAATCCTCCCACCACTGAAATACTGCACCTGTGAACCGAAAAGTGGTGAATGAAACACCGATGGACTCTAGAATATCCGCAGTGCGAAACATGCGCTTGCACTTGTCAAGAAAACCCTGGGCGTCCTCGCCGTCAGCACCACTGAATGCCGGGGCTAGTGCAACAAGTGCAGCTGGCTGAGTAGGAGCTACCCCAGGGGCCTCTAAACCCTAAACTACCGGCTCGGGTGTGCGAGCCACGAGGGTCCCATTTCCTCCCCCTGCCTGTGAAGAAGCCACTGCAGTAGAGGCTGCAACCACCTGAGCTAAGCTAGTGCATACTGATAAAATCTGGGCCAAAGTCTCCTGAAGACCCAGTATCTCAATAGAAACTGCCGGTGCCTGAACCTGAGCTGCTGGGGTGCCTGCAGCTGGAATCTGGTCTTGAGCCTGGGCCACTGGTGCAGGAATCTGACCCTGAGTCTGGTCAGCTGGTGGATCGGCATGTGCTGGTACTGCTACCCTACCTCTACCACAACCACGGCCTCTGGTTGCCAATGGTGGTCGTCCGCCACGTCCGTTAGCCCGTGTTCTCGCCATACGCGAGAGAATAGAATATGGAAAAATTTAATTTCATGACAACACAAATCGCACGATATGAATCCAAGAAAATGAGGTTTTTCCTAAAGTTTTGTAGCCCTCCGAGGATAGATACGGACGTCTACGTACCGATCCGCGAAAGCCTACTAAACCGGCTCATGACTCGCGAGTCCTAGTAACCTAGACTCTGATACCAACTTGTCACGACCCAAATCCGGTCGTGATGGCGCCCAACAATCAAGCTAGGCCAGTCAGACCAACAATTTCTTATCACAACGACTATCAGTCCCAATTGGACATTCCAAGAAGAATATATGAGTCAAGAACTCCAATAATAATAATAATGAACAAAATATTGACACTCCCAAAGATCTGAAGTCACAAGTCTAGAGCCTCTAACAAAACCCAATAGGAATAGAGAGTACTGTATAGAAATACTCAAGTCTGAATACAAAAATACAATTAACACTGGAAAGGAGAGGAGAAGCTAGGTTCTGCGAACGTAGGCAGCTACCTCAGCAACTCGATATGACACTGCAAACGCTGGAAATGCCTGTCTACTGCTTCTGAGTACCTGAGTCTGCACACAAAAGGTGCAGGGAGTAGGGGTGCGTACTAAGTACTCAGTGAGTAACAAATATATATAAGTAGCTGACAGTAAGAAATCCACAAAATACCACAATACGAAGCTACACTACAGTCCGAATCTCCTACGAACTAGCATCAACAGTACAATTCAGCTACCACAAAGTAATTCAACAAATAAAGATGCATTGCAATGCACATAACTGCTACGGCGTGTAGCCCGATCCAATTTAACGTCGACGGCGCTCACTGGGGGTGTGTACAGACTCCGGAGGGGCTCCTACAGCCCAAGCGCAAAATTGCTGCGGCGTGCAGCCCGATCCTCATATCAACCACTGCGGCATGTAGCCCGATCCATCCTCAGTCCACATAAATCAAATAAGTCACAAAAACAGTTCATTCTTCTAAATTTCCAATTTCCAGTTCATAATTTATGAAAAATACTTAACTTTATTAAATTTGCAAAAGCCGGTGACTTAGCATTTCAAAAGGTGATTTCAATTTCCAGGACTGAGATCAGTGATTTAAACAAATATAGCTATCACATAAATGTTGTCCTCTAAGGACACTACAGGTCGGCACAAGGCCCCAAACAAGGCTTACAGCCCACAAATATATCAAATACAGTGTATTTCCAACACTAATAACATATTATTCATTTCCGGGATGGACCAAGTCTCAATCCCCAATCACAATCAATCCCGCACCTGCCACGGTGTGCGAGTCACGCCCTACTAGCGTCACAATGTGCTAAGCCGGGGTTTCGAACCCTCAGGCTACCATATACACAAACTACTCACCTCTTGTCGGTCGTAGACTCGTCCGCGATGCCTTTTCCTTTGAATTTAGCTCCCTCGTGCGTAGAATCTAGTCAAACCACAACAATTATATCAAATACGGGTCAAAGAATCATAACCCATTTCAATTTACATGAAATTCGCATAAATACACTAAGTTGGTAAAAACCTGACCCCGGGCCCACTGCTCGAAAAATTCCGAAATTAGAACCAACGCGACCCTCATATCGCCACGAGTCCGTGCATATAAAATTTATCATAATCGGAGTTCAAATGGCCTTCCGAATCCAAAAATCCCGTTTTCAATATATAGGCCACTTTTCTTCAAAATTCTACCCAATTTTATGAAGATTCATGTTAATTCTACCAAAAAATGATATTTTTGAGTCAAGAATCTTACCTCCGATGAATACCCGATGATTTCCCAGTGATTTCCTCGAGTTTCTTCTCTCTAGGGCTCAAATTTGTGTTTTGGGTTAATGAACCCGTAACCCCTCTGTTCTGTGATTTAATTCACTGCCAGAACGATTTCTTCTATGCGATCGCATGCCCCTTGTTGCGATCGCATAGAGCAAGTTTCACAGGCCTCCAATTCGTTCTCTGCAATCGCAGGCTTAGCCATGCGATCGCATAGATTCGCCTTCATATCCTCCGCGATCGCAATCGAGCCTCCGCGATCGCACTGCACAAATTCCAGACACTATGCGATCGCAATGCCCTTCACGCGATCGCATAGAGTTAACTTGATGCCCCCTTCCACTCTACTATGCGATCGCATTCATCTCTATGCGATCGCATACAGCAACTGCTGCCTGTAATTTTCTGCAGAATGTTTCCAAGTTCTAAATGCCCGGTTGATGGTCCGAATCCATCCCGAGGCCCCCGGGACCCCAACAAAAACTACCAACGTACTCCAAAACATGATACGGACTTGTTCCAATCACAAAACACCATCCTAAACATCAAAAACACCATTTACACACGAATTCAAGCATAAGTTTCTTCAAAACTTTCAAAACTAACATTCAATCCAAAACCCGATCAAACGATGTCCGAATGACCTGAAAATTTGCAGCCATATCCAAAATCAAATAACGAAGCTACACAAATTGTTGGAATTCTATTCCGACCCCCGGATCAAAATATCACCTACCATCCGATTTTCGCCAAAATTCAACCTTCGCCAATTCAAGCCTAAAACTACACCGGACCTCCGAATTCAATTCCGATTGTTCTCCTAAGTCATAAATGATCCCCCGGAACTAGTCGAATCATCGGAATCCGGTTCCCAGCTCTCTAACTCAATAGTCAACTCTAGGTTGACTTCCCATTTTCAAGCTTTCTTCAAACATACTATTTGCTTCATTTTCAATCCAAATCACTCCTAACTCATCCGATATACTCTAATACCGATATAAAAGCATAAGATATGAAAATGCAAGGTAACGGGGTGGTAATTCCCGTAACGACGGGCCGGGTCGTTACAATTTCCCAACATACTTAGAGACAGAACCAACAAAGCACACAACAGTGCAATCAGTTAATCAATAACAACCTCCCCAACTTGGCTCGGAGCCATACATCAAAGCATTTTTAGTCGCCCATAGCATTCTTTACTCAAATGATGACACAATGTTATGGTGAGATTAAACTCAAGTTATTTACAAGCTTGACAAAGACTCGAACCAACAGAGACCTTAACCATTCTGCAATTCTTGCATATATACAAACACCACAGTTAAGCCTACTCTCTTTAGGCGACAGAAATCTTTTCTAAGACCCAAATTTTTCAAAAATTTTGGCATAGTTTCCTTTGTAAATTGGCCTATCCACCTGCCAGAGAATCACCAAACCATTCTAACAATACATCCACAACTCAACAAGTCATCACAATGCATTTCAACAACATTAAATCTCAATACTATACGAATCATATTATCACAAATTATACCTGAACCTGCGCTACACCTGCTCGCGTCATAACACATATCAAATACCCTTCAACTACACATTCGAATCCACCCACCTACTTTGCATCAATCTAGTATTTCAGTACAACACCTTCCACCAGGATATACATAGCATAATCACTCTAGTTTTCCTGAGTCTAAATTCCTTTTACTACACCTAAGGCACTTTACCTTCCAACTAAGAGATATGATAAATATTCAACACGCCCATAGCTCGGGGCTACACAACAGATTACAATAAGGATCTAACACCTGACAGCTCATACATTATTAAGCTGCCATTTCCACAGTTAGGAATAATATCGATAACACGAAATTTCATAATACCTGTTTGTAAAATTAGCACTTTGGTGCTCATGTCATAGACAAAGATCTGGCCTCAAGTCCTCCCGACTGGCCCAACATGAACTCGTAGAGATTATATCTCGCCCCTTGACCAGGTAATCGCAAGCCATCAAGGCAATTATATTACTGAGCGTTCGAGTATGCGTACAGGCGTATAGAAGGAATTTCCAAGAATTATATCTCAAGCTGAATCAAGTACGCACGATAAGAATTCCAAGAAATGTGAAGTGTTTCCTAAAGGTTTGTAGCCTCCTGAGGATAAGTACAGGCGTCCCCGTACCGATCCACAAGACTCTACCAACCGGCTCAAGACTCATGGGCCTAGTAACCTAGGCTCTGATACCAACTTGTCACGACCCCAATCCCGGTCGTGATGGTGCCCAACACAACTGCTAGGCAAGCCCGACCATTTACACTCTCATCCCGAGCATGAAGCTCAAATCAATTACCCTGAACATTAATATCAACAATAAAGCTAAACTGAATATCCACCCCAAAGATCTAGGGTCATGAGTCTGGAGCTTCTAAACAAGATCGGATAACAATATCTAATCCAAATACTAAAGTCTGAATAATTTATATACAAAGGAAAAATAGAATAAGAAGAGGAGCCAGGTCCTGCTAACGCCAGCAGCTACCTCAGTGTAACAACCTGGCCCGTCGTTACGGGAATTACCACCCTTTTACCTTGCATTTACATATCTTATGCTTTTAAATCAGTATTAAAATATATCGGGTGAGTTAGGAGTGATTCGGGTTGAAAATGAAGCAAATAGTATGTTTGAAGAAAAGTTTGAATATGGGAAGTCAACCTAGAGTTGACTATTGAGTTAGAGTGCTCGGAATCGGATTCTGATGATTCGACTAGTTTCGGTGGATCATTTATGACTTAGGAGAACAATCGGAATTGAATTCGGAGGTCCGGTGTAGTTTTAGGCTTGAATTGGTGAAGGTTGAACTTTGGCGAAAACCGGATGGTAGGTGGTATTTTGATCCGGGGGTCGTAATGGAATTCCGACAATTCTTGTAGCTTCTTTATGTGATTTTGGATATGTCTGCAAATTTTCAGGTCATTCGAACATCGTTTGATCGAGTTTTGGATTGAATGTTAGTTTTGAAAGTTTTGAAGAAACTTAGGCTTGAATTCGTGTGTAAATGGTGATTTTGATGTTTAGTATGGTGTTTTTATGATTTGAACAAGTCCGTATCATATTTTGGAGTACGTTGGTGGTTTTCGTTGGGGTCCCGGGGGCCTCGGGATGATTTCGGACCATCAACCGGGCATTTGGACTTGGCAAAAATCTGCAGAAAAACTGCAGGTTCTGTCCAAGCATTTAAGCCTTCGCGTTCGTGTGGCATGTGCCGCGTTCGCGAAGGCCAGGCGGATCATGCATCGCGTTCGCGATTAGGTGCGTTGCGTTCGTGTAGGCCAGGAGCCTTGTGCTTCACGATCGCGTTCCTGGTGTCGCGTTCACGTAGGACAGTTCGAGTTAATCATCGCGTTCGTGTGAGTGGGAGTCGCGAACGCGTAGAAGGAATTTGGGCGGCTGGGAGTTTGAGCATCGCGAACGCATGGTTGGCGTCGCGTTCGCGAAGAGTAACTGGAAAATGAGCATCGCGAACGCGTGGGAGCTCACGCGAACGCGTAGAGCAAATTGCTCTGGCAGTGAATAAAATCACAGAACAGAGGGGTCGCGGGTTTATACCCCAAAAATACAATTTTGAGCCCTCGAGAGAAGAAAACTCGAGGAAATCACTGGGAAATCATCGGGTATTTATCGGAGATAAGATGTTTGACTCAAAAACATCTTTTTATGGTAGAATTAACATCAATCTTCATGAATTTGGGTAGAAATCTTGAAGAATTGTGGCCTAGGTATTAAAAATGGGATTTTGTGTTTTGGAATGCCATTTGAACTCTGATTGTGATAAATTTTATATGCACGGACTCGTGGCGAGATGAGGATCGCGTTGGTGCTAATTTCAGAATTTTCCGAGCAGTGGGCCCGGGGTCGGGTTTTACCAACTTAATGTATTTATGCGAATTTCATGTAAATTGAAATGGGTTATGATTCTTTGACCCGTATTTGATATAATTATTGTGATTTGACTAGATTCTACGCATGAGGGAGCTAAATTCAAAGGAAAAGGCATCGCGAATGAGTCTTCAACCGGCTAGAGGTGAGTAGTTTGTGTATTTGGTAGCCTGAGGGTTCGAAACCCCGGCTTAGCACATTGTGACGCTAGTAGGGCGTGGTTTGCACACCGTGGCAGGTGTGGGATTGATTGTGACTGGGGATTGAGACTTGGTCCATCCCGGAAATGAATAATATGTTATTAGTGTTGGAAATACATTGTATTTGAATTATTTGTGGGCTGTAAGCCTTGTTTGGGGCCTTGTGCCGATCTGTAGCGTCCTTAGAGGACAATATTTATGTGATAGCTATAATTGCTTAAATCACCGATCTCAGTCCTGGAAATTGAAATCACCTTTTTGAAATGCTAAGTCACCGGCTTTTGCAAATTTAATAAAGTTAAAGTATTTTTCCTAAATTATGAACTGGAAACTGGAATTAAGAAAAATGAACTGTTTTGTGACTTACTTGCTTATTGTGGACTGAGCATGGATCGGGCTGCACGCCGCAGTGGTTGATATGAGGATCGGGCTGCATGCCGCAGCAGTATTGCGCTTGGGCTGTAAGAGCCCCTCCGGAGTCTGTACACACCCCCAGTGAGCGCCGTCGACGTTAAATTGGATCGGGCTACACGCCGTAGCGGTTATGTGCATTGCATTGCATCTTATTTGTTGAATTACTCTGTGGTAGCTGAATTGTACTGTTGATGCTAGTTCGTAGGAGATTCGGACTATAGTTTAGCTTCATATTGTGGTATTTTGTGGATTTCTTACTGTCAGCTACTTATATATATTTATTACTCACCGAGTACTTAGTACTCACCCCTACTCCCTGCACCTTTTGTGTGCAGACTCAGGTACTCAGGAGCAGTAGACAGGCATTTCTAGCGTTTGCAGTATCATATCGAGTTGGTGAGGTAGCTGCCTACGTTCGCAGAACCTAGCTTCTCCTCTCCTTTCCAGTTGTTATTTGTATTTTGTATTCGGACTTGAGTATTTCTATATAGTACTCTCTATTCCTGTTGGGTTTTGCTAGAGGCTCTAGACTTGTGACTCCAGATCTTTGGGAGTGTCAGTATTTTGTTCATTATTATTATTATTGGAGTTCTTAAACTCATATATTCTTCTTGGGTTGTCCATTTGGGACCGGTATTCGATGTAATCAGAAATTTTTGGTCCGGCTGGCCTAGCTTGATTGTTGGGCGCCATCACAACCAGATTTGGGTCGTGACAAAGTTGGTATCAGAGCCTAGGTTATTAGGACTCGCGAGTCATGAGCCGGTTTAGTAGGCTTCGCGGATCGGTACGTAGACGTCCGTATCTATCCTCGGAGGGCTACAGAAACTTTAGGAAAAACCTCATTTTTTTTGGATTCATATCATACGAGTCGTGTTGTCATGAAATTAAATTTTTCCATATTCTATTCTCTCGCAGATGGTGAGAACACGTACTAGCAGTCGTGGCGGACGACCACCATTGGCAACCAGAGGTCGTGGTCGTGGTAGAGGTAGGGTAGCAGTACCAGCACCTGCTGACCCACTAGCTGACCAGACTCAGGGTCAGATTCCTGCACCAGTGGCCCAGGCTCAGGACCAGATTCCAGCGGCAGACGCTCCGGCAACTCAGGTTCAGGCACCGACAGTGCCCATTGTCATACCAGGTCTTCAGGAGACCTTGGCTCAGATCTTATCGGTGTGCACGAGCTTGGCACAGGTAGTTGCAGCTACTGCTGCAGTATCTTCTTCACAGGCAGGGGGAGGAAATCAGTCCCCTGTGGCTGACACACCCGAGCCAGTTCAGCCAGTTGCGCCCGTTGCACTAGCTCCTGCTTACATAGTTCCAGCTATGCCCGACGATGAGCAGCGTCGTTTGGAGAGATTTGAAAGGCTACAGCCTCCGACATTCAGTGGTGCTGAGGGCGAGGACGCACAGGGTTTTCTTGACAGATGTCAATGCATGTTTCGCACCGCGGGTATTCTATAGTCCAGCGATGTTTCATTCACCACTTTTCAGTTTACAGGTGCAACATTTTAGTGGTGGGAGGATTTTGAGAGGCGTAGGCCCGTTAGGGCAGTGCCCCTCACTTGGCAGCAGTTCTCCACGGTATTCTTGGATAAGTATGTGCCTCAGTCTCAGAGAGAGGAGCTGCGACGTCACTTCGAGTGGTTGAAGCAGGGAGACATGACGGTTAATCAGTATGAGATGAGATTCACACAGCTTGCCCGTCATGCCATGTGGATGGTTCCTACAGACAGAGAGAGGATTCGGAGATTTATCGATGGCCTTATTTATCCCATCCGCATTTTAATGACCAGGGAGAGAGTTTCGGTAGTTACCTTTGAGGAGGTGGTTGATGCTGCCAGTCATATTGAGACAGATCGCCGCAGAGAGCGGGAAGAGAGAGAGGCTAAGAGGCCTCGTGGTTCTGGAAGTTATAGTGGTGCTCCGTCTAGGGGCCAACCCCAGTATAGCAGGGGTCGTTCTTTCAGGTCTCATCAGTCTGGACGAGCAGAGTCCAGTGGGGTTTCATCAAATCGTGGTCGTCAGGGCCATCAGGGTTATCAGGGTCAGCAGAGCCGTCAACAGAGTGAGCCTACACTGAGTGCTCTTCCAGCTCAGAGCTCTGCTCCTGTTTCCTCAGCACAGGGTTCATCTGTAGCGAGGGGTCCTCAGTAGCCCCTTCTTCCGTCTTTAGGCCGTTGTTTTGAGTGCGGTGATTTGGGCCATATCAGGAGAGAGTGTCCTCAGTGGCTTCGTAAGCGGTCTCAGCAGAGGGATCAACCCTCGTCTTCTACTCCTGTCTCTTCAGCGCCAGTACAGTCGGCTAGGACTGGTGGCCAAGTATCCAGAGGTCGCCCTAGGGGCGAGGATCGTACCGGTGGAGGCCAGGCTCGTTTCTATGCTCTTCCCGATAGGAAGGATGCTAGTGCTTCGGATGCGGTCATTTCGGGTATTATCTCAGTCTGCCACAGGGATGCTTCCGTCTTATTTGATCCCGGATCCACCTATTCTTATGTCTCTACTTATTTTGCACATCATTTGGGTATGACCCGTGGTATTCTTGCTTTGCCCGTACATGTGACTACCCCAATGGGGGATACTGTTGTTGTGGATCAGGTATATCGATCCTGTATTATTACTATTGGGGGTCCGGAGACCCGAGTTGATTTATTACTACCGGGCATGGTAGATTTCGATGTAATTCTAGGCATGGATTGGCTATCTCCTTACCATGCGATTCTGGACTATCATGCCAAGACAGTCACACTAGCTATTCCAGGTAATCCGAAGATCGAGTGGCGTGGCTTGACGGATTATGTGTCTGATAGGGTGATTACTTATATAAAGGCCCAGCGAATGATTGGCAAGGGTTGTTTATCTTATTTGGCCTTCATTAGAGATGTTGAGGTTGAGACACCCAGTCTTGATTCGGTCCCCATTGTGAGGGAGTTTTCGGATGTATTTCCAGTAGACCTGTCCGGCATGCCACCC
The DNA here is from genome assembly GCA_032618575.1 of Nicotiana noctiflora. Classification (NCBI taxonomy): domain Eukaryota; kingdom Viridiplantae; phylum Streptophyta; class Magnoliopsida; order Solanales; family Solanaceae; genus Nicotiana; species Nicotiana noctiflora. Next base: position 98,969 of record JASVEL010001269.1, on the reverse strand, counting down.
GACAGAGATATTGATTTTGGTATTGACTTGGTGTCGGGCACTCAGCCCATTTCTATTCCTACCTATCGTATGGCACCAGCAGAGTTAAAAGAATTGAAAGAATAGCTTCAGGAACTCTTAGATAAGGGTTTCATTCGTCCGAGTGTGTCACCTTGGGGTGCACCGGTGTTGTTCGTGAAGAAGAAAGATGGCACAATGAGAATGTGCATTGATTACAGGCAGCTGAACAAGGTAACAGTGAAGAATAAGTACCCATTGCCTCGTATTGAGGACCTATTTGATCAGCTCCAGGGAGCTAGTGTATTTTCTAAGACCGATCTTCGATCGGGCTATCATCAGTTGAAGATCAGGGACTCAGATATTATGAAGACAGCGTTCAGGACGCGATATGGGCACTACGAGTTCCAGGTGATGTCTTTCGGGCTGACTAATGCCCCAGCTGCATTCATGCACTTGATGAATAGCGTATCTCGGCCGTACCTTGATTCTTTTGTGATTGTGTTTATTGATGATATTCTGGTGTATTCACGCAGCCAGGAGGAGCATGCACAGCATTTGAGGGTGGTATTACAGAGGTTGAGAGAGGAGAAGCTCTATGCAAAATTCACTAAGTGTGAGTTCTGGCTTGATACTGTGGGTTTCTGGGTCATGTAGTGTCCAGTGATGGTATTCGAGTTGATCCACAGAAGGTCGATGTTACAACCCATATCCACACACATTAGTTCATTCCATAAGTTAGATAACACAAATCCAAGAAGGAATTATCCTTGATATGATAAGAAGTTAATCCGATTAATCTTAAGTGATACAATGGTGCATAAGGGTGATTAACAAGTATTAGAAGTTAAATGAATCAAGGATGCTGTAACTCGTACTTTTGGGTAAACCTATAGATTCTTAGTATACTTATGAGGTCATGATTTAAGGTATTTGAATCATATAATATCCGTATCATAATTCTTGAAGTCAAACGAGCTATGAAACAAAAGTCGACAAAAGTTGTTGCAACTTAGGTTCATAGTTTTACCTAAACTTTAGGTAAAATGTTATTAAGTATTTCTCCCAATATACTTGGAATTACGGGGTGATCTACCCACCAAATTGAAGATCTATGAGTCTAGTTTCCAACGCATTAAACGGTTTAGCAATACGACATTGGAATAGAGAGATATATACATTTTCGTGAGACTGCACAAGCTGCTAGGTGCAAGTAGGTGAGTCACCTACTTGGTTAAATGTCGGCCCAAAAGAGGGAATTTCGGGTCAGAAAAGCAGCCCATTAAAAGGCTTATCTTCTGCAATATATCCCTCTTTATATTTCACAAATAACCAGACCTAAAACCCTGCAAACTTCCTCCCAAAAATTATCCACAAACCCTAATTGATTTTCCCTCTCTTTCAAGTTCAAATTGGGGGTAAACACTAGAGTTTGAAGAACCAAGTTAAAGGCTGAGTTATCCAACAAAAAAGGTGAGTTTTCTGCTATATTTCATACATTTATTTTGTTGTAAATTCATGGTAATTCGTTATATACATGTAAGAACTCACGGGACGGTGATCGGAAGCCGTGAGTTCAAGTTATTCACTTGTAGCGGACTGTTTTGTGGACTGTTTTGTGTTGCTGTTGGGCTGCGTTTTTATTACTTTTTTGTGGAGTTTTGGAGGAGGCAGGGTGTGGAGAAACACCATATATATGTTGGGTTGTGGTCTGCTAGTTCTTCGTAATATTTTTGGGTCATTTGGTACGGCTATAGTGGCCGTCATATGTATGATGTGATTAGGTTGTGTGTGGACTGTTTTGGGAGGCTCAATATGTTTATTATTAATGTTGTTTAGGCTGTTTGGTGATTGTTTTGAATGGTGTGAAGTCATATATATAGGGGAGGTGCTGTCCATTTCATCACAAAATAGGTTGTGATTGGTACATAATAGTTGCGACGCTTAAACGTTAACGATAGTGTCATTTCTCCTATTGTAGACTAAGGAGTCGTGACGTTTGCATAGCTTGAGGTTGTGGCAGTATATACAAGGTATGTGTGGCTATCCCTTTCCTTCTTTTGCACGACTCCGATTAACATAATGTAATGAACGAGCTTCCAAAGATACTCTATTCTTAGAAGCTAAGCGGTACTTACATTGTTTCCCCTCTTATGGAACGATTGATGTTGATGTTGCTTCTCTTATTCTTATGTTATCAATCTTGTTGGTACTTCCTGATTCCTATAAGGTTCATAGTGAAGAGTTAGTCCTAATAAGTTGTACATAGGATACCGACCTTACGTCATTCCGAAAGGTCTACAAGGTGTTTCCATGAGTCGAACATGCATTATATATATGTATCTATTTTACTCTACCAAGCCGCGCTATAGTCGGCCGGGTACGGCACCTATTGTGCAACCACTGATCAGTTGGGTTTTACCGAGCTCCACGTGGCCGGGTAAGATTCTACCGAGCCTTATAATGGCCGGGTATGTTTTTACCGAGCCTATTACGGCCGGGTACGATATGATGATGATGATGCCCACAGAGGCGTATGTTTTAAAAGATTATGTATTTATACATATGTATCATGTATTTCATGTCAGTAGCCCTCAGAGGTACTCAGATGTTACAGGTTGTATATTCTCTATCCCTGCTTACATTGCTGTTCATATTTATGGTTCCCTGCCTTACATACTCAGTACTTTATTCGTACTGACGTCCTTTTATTTGTGGACGCTGCATGTCGTGCTGCAGGTCCTGATAGACAGGCAGGTGTAGCTCCCCCATCACAGTAGGTTGTTCAGTTCAGCGGTGATTGGCGAGATACCTTCTCCGGACTTGCCTTGGTCTTGGTATGCATTTTTGTTATAGACATTATAGGTATGTCGGGGCCCTGTTCCGGCTATGTTGCAGCACTTATGTTCCTTTAGAGGCTCATAGACAAGTGTCGACTCATGTATAGTTTGGTATGCCTTGTCGGCTGGTTTTTGTTGATTAGTCTTTCATTTTAGCGTGGTAGCTTGTACCATATGTATATAGTTTCTTGATTGTCTGGTCATCCCATGTTATGTAGGTTCATGCAATCAGATTTTATTGTTGGTTGTTCATGATCCATGTCTACCATTTATATTGGTCTCGTCAGCCTAAAAGATAATAAAGAAGGTTAGATAAAATGTACGTTGGTGCTCGGCAAGTATGGTCGGGTGCTAGTCATGGTCCTCCAGTTTGGGTCATGACAAACTTGGTATCAGAGCAAGTCTATCCTAGGGATTGTCTATGAGCCATGTCTAGTACAGTCTTGATTATGGATGTGTAGCGCGCCACATTTATAATCAGGAGGCTACATGACATCTAGGGTTGTTACCTTCTTCCCGAATCTAGATCGTGCATAGAGTTGAGTCGTAAGTGTTTGTCTCTAATATTCACCTTGTTTTCTTTCAGCAATGCCTTCGACTAGGAAACAAACAATTAGTAGACGGCTTGATACAACTGCGGGAGAGGGTACCGGTCAGGTGCCCCAAGCCAGAGCAGGCCAAAGTGAGGCTCAGAGTGAGATGCCGTCTCATACCTCATCTACTCCGTCTCCTCCAGGAGGATATTAGGTGGCACCCAACACCTCCAGCTCCTCCGTCTGGCACTACAGACCAGGATATGCGGAGTGCTTTGCAGTTATTGACTAGCTTGGTAGCTGCTCAGGCTCAGAGGCAGAATACAGGTGCTGCTGATAAACCAGTTAGTACAAGAGTTCGTGATTTTATTAATTTAGACCCTCCAGTGTTTACCGGATCAGACCCCAAGGAGGATCCGCAGACTTTTATTGACCGGGTTCATCGTACACTACGGGTTATGCATGTTAGTGATACAGAGGCAGTAGAGTTGGCTTCTTATCGGCTACGGGATTTAGCGGTTCTTTGGTATGATAGTTGGGAGAGATCTAGGGGTCCGAACGCTCCTCCAGCTTGTGTGGAAGGATTTTTCTGAGGCCTTTCTTCGTCACTATTTGCCAGTTGAGATACGACGAGCTAGAGCTGATAAGTTCTTGAACCTTAGACAAGGTAATTTAAGTGTGCGAGAGTATAGCATGCAGTTTGATTCTTTAGCAAGGTATGCTCCCCATATGGTGGCCGAGATGAGTGATAGGGTGCATTTGTTTGTGAACGGGTTGGGACCCCATCTGATAAATGAGTGTATGACAGCCTCCTTGGTAGAAGGCATGGATATTTCTCATATTCAAGCTTATGCTCAGACCCTAGAAGATCGTAAGCGCCAGCAGAGGGCAGATAGGGAGCAGGATAGGGGCCAGCATAAGAGGGCGAGATTTGCAAGGTATTCTGATGACTTCAGAGGCAGCGCCAGGCCCCAGTCTTCGAGGAGTTCGGCGCCATCTGTAGCTAGTGCTCCTCCACAGTTTCAGAGGCCTCGATATGATCGATCCTATTCTGGTCCAGGTCAGAGTTCGCAGGTATCTGGATCGCAACATCACAGGGATACTAGTCAGACAAAACCCCCAACACCATGTTGTGATCAGTGCGGCAAGGCCCACTTTGGACTGTGCCGTCGAGGTTCCGATGCGTGTTATTCTTGCGGACAGCCTGGCCATATGATGAGGGATTGTCCTAACAGGGGAGGTGATGGTATGGCTCAACCGACTAGATCTGTGTCTGGTTCTTCCTCATCAGTTCGACCTCCAGCACGGGGTTTTCAGCAGTCGACAGGTCGTGGTAGAGGTAGAGGTGCAGGACCGAGTTCGAGTGGTGCTCAAAATCAAACATATGCTCTAGTAGGTCGACAGGATCTCGAGTCATCTCCAGATGTTGTTACAGGTATATTATCTGTGTTTTCTTATGATGTATATGCGTTGATTGATCCGGGATCTACATTATCATATGTTACACCCTTTGTGGCTAATAAGTTTGGCATTGAACCCGAATTGATAAGTAAACCCCTTGCGGTATCTACTCCAATAGGAGATTCTGTGATTGCTAGAAGGGTATATAGAGGTTGCACTGTGATAATTTGTAGTCGTCAAACCTCGGCAGATTTATTTGAATTAGAAATGGTTGATTTTGATGTGATACTGGGAATGGACTGGTTGGCCTCATGCTATGCAAATGTTGACTGTCTTATGAAGATGGTTAAGTTTCAATTTCCTGGTGAACCCGTCATTGAATGGAAGGGGAACATTGCTACATCGAAAGGTAGGTTTATTTCCTATCTTAAGGCAAGGAAAATGATCTCAAAAGGTTACATTTATCATCTTGTTCGCGTTAGGGATGCAGAGGCGAAGCTGCCTACTCTAAAATCTATCCCCGTGGTCAATGAATTTCCAAATGTTTTCCCAAATGTACTCCCAGGTCTTCCTCCAGAAAGGGAGATTGAGTTTAGCATTGATGTCTTGCCTAACACTCAACCGATCTCTATCCCTCCATATAGAATGGCCCCGGCAGAGCTGCGAGAGTTGAAGGCGCAATTAAAGGACTTGCTGGATAAGGGCTTCATTAGACCTAGCACTTCACCTTGGGGTGCGCCAGTCCTATTCGTGCGGAAGAAAGATGGGTCATTACGGATGTGTATCGACTATCGGCAGTTGAATAAGTTTACTATAAAGAACAAGTATCCACTTCCAAGAATTGACGACCTATTTGACCAACTCCAGGGTGCCAAGTATTTCTCCAAGATTGACTTACGTTTAGGATATCATCAGGTGAGGGTTAAGGAGAAGGATATTCCAAAGACGGCCTTTCGGACAAGATATGGGCACTTTGAGTTCTTGGTGATGTCGTTCGGGCTAACAAATGCCCCGGCAGCTTTTATGGATCTCATGAATACTCTATTCAGGCGCTATCTTGATGTGTTCGTGATTGTATTCATTGATGACATTCTGGTGTATTCTCGTTCGGAGGAGGAACATGCGAGCCACTTGCGGATAGTATTACAGATGCTTCAGGATCGTAAGTTATATGCTAAGCTCGCCAAATGTGAATTCCGGCTGAACTCAGTAGCATTCCTTGGCCATGTGATATCTGATGAGGGTATTAGTGTCGACACTCAGAAGATTGATGCAGTAAAGAATTGGCCGAGACCTACAACACCATCAGAAGTTCGTAGCTTCCCGGGGCTAGCAGGATATTATAGGCGGTTTGTAGAAGGGTTTTCCTCTATATCAGCACCATTGACTAAGTTAACACAGAAAGCTACCAAGTTCCAGTGGTCTAACACTTGTGAACGTAGTTTTCAGGAGCTGAAGGATCGATTGACATCCGCACCGGTGCTCACTCTCCCTGAAGGAACAGAAGGATATGTGGTATATTGTGATGCCTCAGGTATAGGTTTGGGGTGCGTGTTGATGCAGCATAGGAAGGTGATTTCATATGCATCAAGACAATTGAAGAAGCATGAAAAGAATTATCCAACCCATGATTTGGAATTGGCTGCAGTAATATATGCTTTGAAGATATGGCGGCACTACTTATACGTCGTCCATGTTGACATCTACACAGATCACAAGAGTCTTCAATATATCTTCAAGCAGAAAGAGTTGAATTTGAGGCAGCGTAGGTGGCTTGAATTACTTGAAGGACTACGACGTCGAGATATTGTATCATCCCGGTAAAGCCAATGTTGTGGCAGATGCTCTCAACCGTAAGTCAATGGGAAGCTTAGTACATATTGATGCAGGTAGATGGGGGTTGACTAAAGAGCTTCATCAACTAGCCAATATGAGAATCAGATTATTAGACTTTGATGACGGAAGTGTTACTGTACAGAATACATCGGAATCATCTTTGGTAGCCGAGGTAAAAGCACGGCAATATGAAGATCCTATCTTACTACGATTGAGAGAGAACATTCAGCAGCGTAAAATTACGGCTTTTGAGATCGGAGGAGATGGGGCACTGAGATACCAGGGCCGATTATGTGTGCCGAATGTAGCAGGGTTGCGAGAAAAGATTATGAATGAAATTCATCAATCCCAATATTCCATCCATCCTGGCTCAACAAAGATGTATCATGATGTCAAGGAGCAGTATTGGTGGGATAACATGAAAAAGTCTATTGCAGAATTTGTAGTCCAGTGTCCCAATTGTCAACAAGTAAAGATAGAACATCAGAAACCCGGTGGATTGCTTCAGAATATAGAAATTCCGACCTGGAAATGGGAGGTGATTAATATGCACTTCGTTATTGGATTACCTCGATCTTATCATAAGTTTGACTCTATCTGGGTGATAGTTGATCGACTTACAAAATGTGCTCATTTTCTGCCAGTTAAGACAACTTACTCGGCTGAAGATTATGCGAAGTTGTATATCAAGGAGATTGTTAGGCTTCATGGCGTGCCGGTATCTATTATATCAGATCGAGGAGCTCAATTTACGGCTAACTTTTGGAGGTCTTTTCAGAAAGGTTTAGGCACACAGGTGAATCTCAGCACTGCATTTCATCCGCAGACTGACGGACAGGCTGAACGTACCATTCTGACATTGGAAGATATGCTACGAGCATGTGTTCTAGATTTTAAGGGAAATTGGGATGACCATCTTCCACTCATAGAATTTTCCTACAATAATAGCTACCATTCCAGTATTAAAATGGCCCCATATGAGGCACTATATGGGAGGAGATGTAGATCACCAGTTGGATGGTTCGAAGTTGGTGAAACGGAATTATATGGGCCAGATTTGATTCACCAAGCCATTCAGAAGGTGAAAGTGATACAGGAACGATTGAGGATGGCACAAAGCAGGCAAAAGTCTTATTCTGATGTCCGACGTCGTGATCTAGAGTTTGAGGTTGGTGATTGGGTTTTCTTGAGGATTTCACCAATGAAGGGTGTTATGCGTTTTGGGAAGAAAGGTAAGCTGAGTCCAAGGTATATCGGTCCGTATAAAATTCTTCAACGAATTGGACAAGTTGCTTATGAGTTAGAATTGCCATCCGAATTAGAATTTGTCCACCCGGTATTCCATGTATCTATGTTGAGGAAATGTATTGGTGACCCTTCTCGAGTTGTCCCTATCCAAGATGTTCAAGTTACAGAGGATCTATCATATGAAGAAGTGCCAGTGGCCATATTAGATCGACAAGTCCGCAAGCTGAGAACAAAAGATGTAGCTTCCGTCAAAGTATTGTGGAGGAACAAGAATATGAAAGAAATGACATGGGAAGCGGAAGAAGAGATGAAGTCTAAATACCCTTACCTATTCCGGAATGATGATAACAAGGATGTTGGTGGAACGCAAGATACATTATAAAGGTGAAATGGCTTTATGAGGTAAGCAATAACTTGAGAACTCTCTTCCTTAATACAAAGTGCTGATATGTAAATAATGTCCATGTCCATAATGCTTTGTGTAGCCTTGTGTGGTCACACTTTGAGCTTCACTGCTTGCAAATTTTGCTAGTGACCATTTTATAGGGGAAAATTACCCAAAAATTTCCGTTGGAATCCACGATGATTTGGACTCCCCATAAACCCTTACATTCGAGGATGAATGTTCCTAAGGGGGGGAGGGTGTTACAACCCATATCCACACATATTAGTTCATTCCATAAGTTAGATAACACAAATCCAAGAAGGAATTATCCTTGAGATGATAAGAAGTTAATCCGATTAATCTTAAGTGATACAATGGTGCATAAGGGTGATTAACAAGTATTAGAAGTTAAATGAATCAAGGATGCTGTAACTCGTACTTTTGGGTAAACCTATAGATGCTTAGTATACTTATGAGGTCAGCATTTAAGGTATTTGAATCATATAATATCCGTATCATAATTCTTGAAGTCAAACGAGCTATGAAACAAAAGTCGACAAAAGTTGTTGCAACTTAGGTTCATAGTTTTACCTAAACTTTAGGTCAAATGTTATCAAGTATTTCTCCCAATATACTAGGAATTACGGGGTGATCTACCCACAAAATTGAAGATCTATGAGTCTAGTTTCCAACGCATTAAACGGTTTAGCAATACGACATTGGAATAGAGAGATATAGACATTTTCGTGAGACTGCACAAGCTGCTAGGTGCAAGTAGGTGAGTCACCTACTTGGTTAAATGTCGGCCCAAAAGAGGGAATTTCGGGTCAGAAAAGCAGCCCATTAAAAGGCTTATCTTCTGCAATATATCCCTCTTTATATTTCACAAATAACCAGACCTAAAACCCTGCAAACTTCCTCCCAAAAATTATCCACAAACCCTAATTGATTTTCCCTCTCTTTCAAGTTCAAATTGGGGGTAAACACTAGAGTTTGAAGAACGAAGTTAAAGGCTGAGTTATCCAACAACAAAGGTGAGTTTACTGCTATATTTCATACATTTATTCTATTGTAAATTCATGGTAATTCGTTATATACATGTAAGAACTCACGGGACGGTGATCGGAAGCCGTGAGTTGAAGTTATTCACTTGTAGCGGACTGTTTTGTGGACTGTTTTGTGTTGCTGTTGGGCTGCGCTTTTATTACTGTTTTGTGGAGTTTTGGAGGAGGCTGGGTGTGGAGAAACACCATATATATGTTGGGTTGTGGTCTGCTAGTTCTTCGTAATATTTTTGGGTCATTTGGTACGACTATAGTGGCCGTCATATGTATGATGTGATTAGGTTGTGTGTGGACTGTTTTGGGAGGCTCAATATGTTTATTATTAATGTTGTTTAGGCTGTTTGGTGATTGTTTTGAATGGTGTGAAGTCATATATATAGGGAAGGTGCTGTCCGTTTCATCACAAAATAGGTTGTGATTGGTACATAATAGTTGCGACGCTTAAACGTTAACGATAGTGTCATTTCTCCTATTGTAGACTAAGGAGTCGTGACGTTTGCATAGCTTGAGGTTGTGGCAGTATATACAAGGTATGTGTGGCTATCCCTTTCCTTCTTTTGCACGACTCCGATTAACATAATGTAATGAACGAGCTTCCAAAGATACTCTATTCTTAGAAGCTAGCAGTACTTACATTGTTTCCCCTCTTATGGAACGATTGATGTTGATGTTGCTTCTCTTGTTCTTATGTTATCAATCTTGTTGGTACTTCCTGATTCCTATAAGGTTCATAGTGAAGAGTTAGTCCTAATAAGTTGTACATAGGATACCGACCTTACGTCATTCCGAAAGGTCTACAAGGTGTTTCCATGAGTCGAGCATGCATTATATATATGTATCTATTTTACTCTACCGAGCCGCGCTATAGTCGGCCGGGTACGGCACCTATTGTGCAACCACTGATCAGTTGGGTTTTACCGAGCTCCACGTGGCCGGGTAAGATTCTATCGAGTCTTATAATGGCCGGGTATGTTTTTACCGAGCCTATTACGGCCGGGTACGATATGATGATGATGATGCCCACAGAGGCGTATGTTTTAAAAGATTATGTATTTATACATATGTATCATGTATTTCATGTCAGTAGCCCTCAGAGGTACTCAGATGTTACAGGTTGTATATTCTCTATCCTTGCTCACATTTCTGTTCATATTTATGGTTCTCTGCCTTACATACTCAGTACTTTATTCATACTGACGTCCTTTTATTTGTGGACGGTGCATGTCGTGCTGCAGGTCCTGATAGACAGGCAGGTGTAGCTCCCCCATCACAGTAGGTTGTTCAGTTCAGCGGTGATTAGCGAGATCCCTTCTCCGGACTTGCCTTGGTCTTGGTATGCATTTTTGTTATAGACATTATGGGTATGTCGGGGCCCTGTTCTGGCTATGTTGCAGCACTTATGTTCCTTTAGAGGCTCATAGACAAGTGTCGACTCATGTATAGTTTGGTATGCCTTGTCGGCTGGTTTTTGTTGATTAGTCTTTCATTTTAGCGTGGTAGCTTGTACCATATGTATATAGTTTCTTGATTGTCCGGTCATCCCATGTTATGTAGGTTCATGCAATCATATTTTATTGTTGGTTGTTCATGATCCATGTCTACCTTTTATATTGGTCTCGTCAGCCCTAAAAGATAATAAAGAAGGTTGGCTTGATACTGTCGGTTTTCTGGGACATGTAGTGTCCAGTGATGGTATTCAGGTTGATCCACAGAAGGTCGAGGCAGTGCAGAATTGGCCCAGACCTTCCTCAGCTACAGAGATTCGGAGTTTTCTCGGCTTGGCAGGCTATTATCGCCGGTTTGTTCATGGTTTCTCATCTATTGCTTCACCGTTGACTAAGTTGACACAGAAGAATGCTCCATTTGTGTGGTCTGATGAATGTGAGGAGAGCTTCCAGAAGCTCAAGGAGGCTTTGACCACCGCTCCAGTACTTGTGTTGCCATCAGCCTCGGTGTCATATACGGTGTATTGTGATGCTTCTAGAGTTGGACTCGGATGTGTGTTGATGCAGGAGGGTCGAATGATTGCATATGCTTCTCGTCAGCTAAAGCCCCACGAGAAGAACTGCCCTATTCATGATTTGGAGTTAGCTGCTATTGTTCATGCCTTGAAGATTTGGAGGCATTACTTATATGGTGTATCTTGTGATGTATATACAGACCACCGCAGCCTTCAGCATTTGTTTAAGCAGAAAGATCTAAATTTGAGGCAGCGGAGATAGCTTGAATTGCTTAAAGACTATGATATTACTATCTTGTACCATCCCGGGAAAGCCAATGTAGTGGCTGATGCATTGAGCCGGAAGGCTATTAGTATGGGTAGTTTGGCGTATATTCCAGTTGGGGAGAGACCTCTAGCAGTTGATGTTCAGGCGTTAGCTAATCAGATGGTGAGGCTGGATATTTCTGAGCCTAGTCGGGTGATGGCTTGTGTGATGGCTCGTTCTTCTTTATATGATCGTATTCGAGAGCGCCAGTATGATGATCCACACTTACTTTTCCTCAAGGACAATGTTCAGCATGATGATGCTAGAGATGTCACTATTGACAGTGATGGTGTATTGCGGATGCAGGGCCGGATATGCGTGCCCAATGTTGATGGCCTTCGTGAGTTGATATTGGAGGAAGCCCACAGCTCGCGGTATACTATTCATCCAGGAGCCGCGGAGATGTACCAGGATTTGAAGCAGCATTACTGGTGGAGAAAGATGAAGAAAGATATTGTGAGCCATGTGGCTCGGTGTCTAAACCGTCAGCAGGTCAAGTATGAGCATCAGAGACCTGGTGGTGTATTCCAGCGTATTGATATTCCGGAGTGGAAGTGGGAAAGAATAACTATGGACTTTGTTAGTGGACTCCCTCGGACAGCGAGGAAGTTTGATTCAGTTTGGGTGGTGGTGGATAGGTTGACCAAGTCAGCTCACTTCATCCCAGTGTGTACTACTTATTCCTCAGAGCGGTTGGCAGAGATATTCATCCGTGAGATAGTGAGATTGCATGGAGTTCCCATTTCTATTATATCAGACAGAGGTACCCAGTTCACTTCCCAGTTCTGGAGGACATTTCAGCGAGAGTTGGGTTCACAGGTAGAGTTGAGCACAGCATTTCATCCACAGACGGATGGGCAGTCTGAGCGTACTATTCGGATATTGGAGGACATGTTGCGTGCTTGTGTCATTGATTTCGGTGGTTCGTGGGCTGATTATTTGCCTCTTGCGGAGTTTGCTTATAATAATAGCTATCAGTCCAGCATTCAGATGGCACCGTATGAAGCTTTATATGGGAGGCGGTGTAGGTCTCTAGTCGGTTGGTTTGAGCCCGGCGAGGCTAGGTTGTTGGGGACAGAGTTAGTTCAGGATGCCTTAGACAAAGTGAAGGTGATTCAGGAGAGACTTCGCACAGCTCAGTCGCGTCAGAAGAGTTATGCGGACCGGAAGTTCCGAGATGTGTCCTATTCAGTGGGTGAGAAGGTGTTGCTGAAGGTTTCGCCTATGAAGGGTGTTATGAGGTTTGGAAAGAAAGGGAAGTTGAGCCCAAGGTTCATTGGACCTTTCGAGGTGCTTAGGAAAGTTGGGGAGGTGGCCTATATGCTTGCTTTGCCACCCAGTTTGTCGGGAGTTCACCCGGTGTTCCATGTATCTATGCTCCGGAAGTATGTCGGAGACCCGTCTCATGTGTTAGACTTCAGCACGATACAACTAGATGAGGACTTGACTTATGATGTGGAGCCAATAGCCATTTTGGGTCGTCAGGTTCGTAAGCTGAGATCCAAGGACATAGCTTCAGTGAAAGTGCAGTGGAGAGGTCGTCCCGTGGAGGAGGCAACTTGGGAGACCGAGCAGGAGATGCGAATCAGATATCCACACTTGTTTGATGCTCCAGGTATGTTTCTTAACTCGCTCGCGGACGAGCGTTTGTTTAAGTTGGGGAGAATGTAACGACCCGGCCCGTTGTTACGGGAATTACCACCCCGTTACCTTGCATTTACATATCTTATGCTTTTAAATCAATATTAGAATATATCGGGTGAGTAAGGAGTGATTCGGGTTGAAAATGAAGCAAATAGTATGTTTGAAGAAAAGTTTGAATATGGGAATTCAACCTAGAGTTGACTATTGAGTTAGAGTGCTCGGAACCGGATTTCGATGATTCGACTAGTTTCAGGGGATCATTTATGACTTAGTAGAACAATCGGAATTGAATTCGGAGGTCCGGTGTAGTTTTAGGCTTGAATTGGCGAAGGTTGAATTTTGGCGAAAACCGGATGGTAGGTGATATTTTGATCCGGGGGTCGGAATGGAATTCCGACAATTTCTGTAGCTTCGTTATGTGATTTTGGATATGTCTGCAAATTTTCAGGTCATTCGGACATCGTTTGATTGGGTTTTGGATTGAATGTTAGTTTTGAAAGTTTTGAAGAAACTTAGGCTTGAAGTCGTGTGTAAATGGTGATTTTGATGTTTAGTATGGTGTTTTTATGATTTGAACAAGTCCGTATCATATTTTGGAGTACGTTGGTGGTTTTCGTTGGGGTCCCGGGGGCCTCGGGATGATTTCGGACCATCAACCGGGCATTTGGACTTGGCAAAAATCTGCAGAAAAACTGCACGTTTTGTCCAGGCATTTAAGCCTACGCGTTCGCGTGGCATATGCCGCGTTCGCGAAGGCCAGGCGGATCATGCATCGCGTTCGCGATCAGGTGCGTCGCGTTCGCGTAGACCAGGAGCCTTGTGCTTCGCGATCGCGTTCCTGGTGTCGCGTTCGCGTAGGACAGTTGGAGTTAATCATCGCGTTCGCGTGACTAGGAGTCGCGAACGCGTAGAAGGAACTTGGGCGGCTGGGAGTTTGAGCATCGCGAACGCATGGTTGGCGTCGCGTTCGAGAAGGGTAACTAGAAAATGAGCATCGCCAACGCGTGGGAGCTCACGGGAACGCGTAGAGCAAATTGCTCTGGCAGTGAATAAAATCACAGAACAGAGGGGTCGCGGGTTTATACCCCAAAAATACAATTTTGAGCCCCAGAGAGAAGAAAACTCGAGGAAATCACTGGGAAATCATCGGATATTCATCGGAGGTAAGATTCTTGACTCAAAAACATCTTTTTATGGTAGAATTAACATCAATCTTCATGAATTTGGGTAGAAATCTTGAAGAATTGTGGCCTAGGTATTAAAAATGGGATTTTGAGTTTTGGAAGGACATTTGAACTCCGATTGTGATAAATTTTATATGCACGGACTCGTGGCGAGATGAGGATCGCGTTGGTGCAAATTTCGGAATTTTCCGAGCAGTGGGCCCGGGGTCGGGTTTTACCAACTTAGTGTATTTATGCAAATTTCATATAAATTGAAATGGGTTATGATTCTTTGACCCGTATTTGATATAATTATTGTGATTTGACTAGATTCTACACACAAGGGAGCTAAATTCAAAGGAAAAGGCATCGCGGACGAGTCTACAACCGGCTAGAGGTGAGTAGTTTGTGTATATGGTAGCCTGAGGGTTCGAAACCCCGGCTTAGCACATTGTGACGCTAGTAGGGCGTGGGTCGCACATCGTGGCAGGTGCGGGATTGATTGTGACTGGGGATTGAGACTTGGTCCATCCCGGAAATGAAAAATATGTTATTAGTGTTGGAAATACACTGTATTTGAATTATTTGTTGGATGTAAGCCTTGTTTGGGGCCTTGTGCCGATCTGTAGCGTCCTTAGAGGACAACATTTATGTGATAGCTATAATTGCTTAAATCACTGATCTTAGTCCTGGAAATTGAAATCACCTTTTTGAAATGCTAAGTCACCGGCTTTTGCAAATTTAATAAAGTTAAAGTATTTATCCTAAATTATGAACTGGAAACCGGAATTAAGAAAAATGAACTGTTTTGTGACTTATTTGCTTATTGTGGACTGAGCATGGGATTGGGCTGCACGCCGCAGTGGTTGATATGAGGATCGGTTGCCTGCACGCCGCAGCAGTATTGCGCTTGGGCTGTAGGAGCCCCTCCGGAGTCTGTACACATCCCCAGTGAGCACCGTCGACGTTAAATGGGATCGGGTTACACGCCGTAGCGGTTATGTGCATTGCATTGCATCTTATTTGTTGAATTACTCTGTGGTAGCTGAATTGTACTGTTGATGCTAGTTCGTAGGAGATTCGGACTGTAGTGTAGCTTCATATTGTGGTATTTTGTGGATTTCTTACTGTCAGCTACTTATATATATTTATTACTCACTGAGTACTTAGTACTCACCCCTACTCCTTGCACCTTTTGTGTGCAGACTCAGCTACTCAGGAGCAGTAAACAGGCATTTCCAGCATTTACAGTATCATATCGAGTTGCTGAGGTAGCTGCCTACGTTCGCAGAACCTAGCTTCTCCTCTCCTTTCCAGTTGTTATTTGTATTTTGTATTCAGACGAGAGTATTTCTATACAGTACTCTCTATTCCTGTTGGGTTTT
This sequence comes from Nicotiana noctiflora, assembly GCA_032618575.1. Taxonomy (NCBI): domain Eukaryota; kingdom Viridiplantae; phylum Streptophyta; class Magnoliopsida; order Solanales; family Solanaceae; genus Nicotiana; species Nicotiana noctiflora. The sequence goes on along the minus strand of JASVEL010001269.1, from coordinate 83,206 downwards.
GTTAGAGGCACTAGACTTGTGACTTCGGATCTTTGGGAGTGTCGGTATTTTGATTATTATTATTATTATTGGAGTTCTTAAACTCATATATTCTTCTTGGGTTGTCCATTTGGGACTGGTATTCGATATAAATCCGAAATTGTTGGTCTGGCTGGCCTAGCTTGATTGTTGGGCGCCATCACGACCGGATTTGGGTCGTGACACTCAATACTCAGAACAACAACAAACAGAAAAATTTTAATTCAAGCAAAACAATGAACCACTGCCCGAAGTAGGGGTGAGTACTAAGTACTCAGTGAGTAATAAATATATACAAGTAGCTGAAAATAAGAAATCCACGGAATACCACATAATGAAGCTAAACTACAGTTCGAATCTCCTACGAACTAGCATCAACAATACAATACAGCTACCACAGAGTAATTAAACAAATAAAGATGCAATGCAATACACATAACCGCTACGGCGTGTAGCCCGATCCATTTAACGTCGACGGCGCTCACTGGGGGTGTGTACAGACTCCGGAGGGGCTCCTACAGCCCAAGCGCAATACTGCTGCGGCGTGCAGCCCGATCCATCCTCAGTCCACATAAATCAGATAAGTCACAAAACAGTTCATTTATCTTAATTCCAGTTTTTAGTTCATAATTTATGAAAAATACTTTAGCTTTATTAAATTTGCAAAAGCCGGTGACTTAGCATATCGATAATGTGATTACAATTTCCAGGACTGAGATCAGTGATTTAAGCAAATATAGCTTTCACATAAATATTGTCCTCTAAGGATGCTACAGGTCGGCACAAGGCCCCAAACAAGGCTTACAACCCACAAATAATTCAAATACAGTGTATTTCCCACACTAATAACATATTATTCATTTCCGGGATGGACCAAGTCTCAATCCCCAGTCACAATCAATCCCGCACCTGCCACGGTGTGCGAGCCACGCCCTACTAGCGTCACAATGTGCTAAGCCGGGGTTTCGAACCCTCAAGCTACCATATACACAAACTACTCACCTCTAGCCGGTCGTAGACTCGTCCGCGATGCCTTTTCCTTTGAATTTAGCTCCCTCGTGCGTAGAATCTAGTCAAACCACAATAATTATATCAAATACGGGTCAAAGAATCATAACCCATTTCAATTTACATGAAATTCGCATAAATACACTAAGTTGGTAAAACTCGACCCCGGGCCCACTGCTCGGAAATTTCCGAAATTATTACCAACGCGACCCTCATCTCGCCACGAGTCCGTGCATATAAAATTTATCGAAATCGGAGTTCAAATGGCCTCCCAAAACTCAAAATCCCATTTTCAATATCTAGGCCACATTTCTTCAAAATTCTACCCAAATTCATGAAGATTGATGTTAATTCTACCATAAAATGATGTTTTTGAGTCAAGAATCTTACCTCCGACGAATACCCGATGATTTCTCAGTGATTTCCTCGAGTTTTCTTCTCTCTAGGGCTCAAAATTGTGTTTTGGGGGTGTAAACCCGTAACCCCTCTGTTCTGTGATTTAATTCACTGCAGAGCAGTATGCTTTACGCGATCGCGACTCGCCTCACGCGATCGCGATGTTCAAAAATTCGGCCTCACGCGATCGCGCCTCTCTTCCTGCGATCGCGTAGCACAAAATCCCTGGACCCCAATTTTCTCCTACGCGATCGCGTAGATGCTCGTGCGATCGCGATGGCCACCCGGTTAACTCTACGCGAACGCGACTGGTGCTCCTGCGATCGCATTGGTCTAGCCCCTAACCCTACGCGATCGCGTCCCCCTCCCCGCGATCGCGGAGAGCAAAATCCTGCTGCATTTATGACAGCAACCAGCCTTCTCATTTTTCCCAAAAATGGTCCGTTTGGACCCCCGGATTCATCCCGAGACCCCGGGACCCCAACGAAAACCACCAACATACTCCAAAACACGATACGAACTTGTTCCAATCATAAAAACACCATACTAAACATCAAAATCACCATTTACTCACGAATTCAAGCCTAAGTTTCTTCAAAACTTTCAAAACTAACATTCAATCCAACACCCAATCAAACGATGTCCGAATGACCTGAAAATTTGCAGATATATCCAAAATCACATAACGAAGCTACAGAAATTGTCGGAATTCCATTCCAACCCCCGGATCAAAATATTACCTACCATCCGGTTTTCGCCAAAATTCAACCTTCGCCAATTCAAGCTTAAAACTACACCGGACCTCCGAATTCAATTCCGATTGTTCTCCTAAGTCATAAATGATCCCCCGGAACTAGTCAAATCATCAGAATCCGGTTCCGAGCACTCTAACTCAATAGTCAACTCTAGGTTGACTTCCCATCTTCAAGCTTCCTTCAAACATGCTATTTGTTTCATTTTCAACCCGAATCACTCCTAACTCACCCAACATACTCTAATACTGATATAAAAGCATAAGATATGTAAATGCAAGGTAACGAGATGGTAATGCCCGTAACGACGGGCCGGGTCGTTACAAGTACAGTCTACACATACGATGGAGAAGAGATATCAACTATACCAGAATTATACAAGGCATTTACAAACTTCAAAAGAGTTACAAAAGGAAACTTATTTTTTATAAAATTCTATACCGCACCAGCAGAAATATTATATGACGAAATAAAACCAGTAATACAAGTAATCAAGATAGGACTCACAAAAGATATGCTTATACCGGAAGAGATAGGACAACAACAAGAAATACCTAAATGCAAAATACCCAGCTTTTATGCAAACAAAAGGATTATTGGAATATCTACAATCATCAATGATCTAGCACATAATTATCTAAACGGAGATGCTATTTGGAGTTATTATTCAAGAGACCAGTTATTAATATATTCAAATTCAAAGGAACAACGACAATCAGGATATCGAAGAAATCCAAAAATGGATTATGTCTCTATTAAATCCAGAAAGACAACCTACAACCAGACCATTAAGGAAAGGATTTATCTCAGAAGATTTACTAGCAAGATACTGCAGAATAATCGGTCAGAAATATCTAGACCATTTATGTTCAAAATGTCACGGAGAAGATAATGTAATTCCAGAAGTCCAGTTAGAATAATTGAAGAAGATAGTAGAAGATAACTCAAAAGACGAGAAAGTCGTAAAGAAAAAGAAGAAAGGGACATAAAGAAGAAATGATCAAAAGAAGACAAAGAGAAAAGATGTGAGAAGACAAAGCGGCCGACAAGATACAAAGAAGATAAAGCAGAAAGAGACATAAAGAGAAAAAAGATAAAGCGGAAGAAATATTTATTTTTCTTTATGTAAAGTTCTTTGTTTTTTATGTAAAAAAAATAAAAAAAAGGTCAGAATCGTAGAAGTCATAGTCGTAAATAGTAAGAGTCAAGTTACTATTCATGAATAGTAAAGGCCAATGAATAGTAAAGGCTAATGAATAGTAAGAGTCAGATGTGAATAGTAAGAGTCAGATATGAATAGTAAGAGTCACCTTACTTCTCTATATAAAGAAGTAAGTAGATAGAAGAAAGATATCCTCATAACTCGAAATATCCTCATAACTCGAAATATCCTCAGAACTCGAAATATCCTCAGAACTCGAAATATCATCAGAAATAAAAATTCTCTCTTTTTTCATAAACTCTCTCAAATAAGCTATAAGATTCAACAAATTATGTCGAAGGAAATACAAAGTCAGGTAAAATCATTTATGATTATGCATAGCTAAATTCTTATATTCCTGATAATCGTCTTATAATACTATAGTCTTCATCATGTTATAGTAATGTTATAAAAAATAATTTGAGTAAGTTTGCCATGGAAGTATGCTTTAAGTAGTAACCTAGGCTAAGTCACTCCTAATGGGAAACCGGTGAGGCGAGGAGATGCCGTTTAGGGGAGTACCGCAATTGAGGACATTGCTTAGGGTAAATGATTAGAGCAAAGGGCCATGGTAGTGACCAAAAAATTGTTTTTTATATCTTATTATTATATGATGAATATGATAGTAAAATAAGAAGATTAGAAGGAATATCATAAGAATAATAGCGATACATAAAATAATGATAACATACCTACTAGATGAAATTGCAGATAAATATAAGACATTAATCTTTTATGCACTTAGAAAGATAAATGAACCTGAAATTAGAAAAAATATATGGAATCAAATTCAAGAATATGAAAATCTAGTTTTAACAGAAATAATTAACCAAGAATGGAGAGAAGAACTAAAAGAACTAGAACAAGCCTATAATAATGACGAACTAGAAAGAGTATATAAATATGACTATACAAATACATGGGACTGAGGACCCGAAACAGACTAAAATATGATAAATTACGAATATTTAAGTTATTGGACAGAAACTATACTTGAAATAGCTAAAACCGAACAAAATATGAAAAATGATTTAGATAATTATATGCAAACTAAAAAGATCACACACATAGAGTCATTAAATAAAAATATAGAAAAATTACTGTTATTAAAAACTTTAGCTAAAGAAAATTATAATTTAGCATTTAACCAGCAATGAATCAAAAATCTAATCAATTACCAACACAGTTAGTAACTAATCAATCTAAACGACCTATAACAGAGCTAATCGGAGCTATACCTGACCCCAACCCCCAATTTGGTATCAGAGCTATTAACGAAAATAGTAGTAGTAATAAAATTAGTAATAAACAAGACAGAATAAAAGAAGCAGATAGAATTAAAAATGAATTATATGGTTTATATTGTGAATTTAATTACTTAAAAATCTCTAAAAATAATAATAATAGATTAGAACAACTTATAGATATAATTTCAGAATTAGAATGGAAACTAATAATACAACTTAAAAGATGAATAAAGAGGAATTTGCAGTAGACGAAAAAACATATGAAAACCCAGAAGGACTAAAAATAAAAATTGTATTTTCTAATATAGGAAGAAAATATAAGAAAATAGGAGACAATTTATATCTAATGTTAGAAAAAGAATCACTAAAATTAGAAGATAGCTTTACTACTCTAGTAAGAATAACAAGAGAAAATGAAGAAATAGACCGAAAATATGAGATAGAAAAAATTAAACAACAATCAAAAAGAGAAATAAAACAGATAGAAGAAATAAAAAATGCTAAAATAATAGAATTAGAAAAAGAATTAAACAAGTTAAAAGAACTATACGAAATTAGACAAAAAGAAAAAGAACAAGAAAATAAATTACAACTTGAGATAAATAGATTCAAAGAACAACTACAAGAAGAAAAATTAGAAATAATTAGAACAGAAGAAATAAATGAACCAAATAATAATAGTGATTTAGAAAATTATTCAGAAACAAGTGAAACATATACGAAAATTTTAGAAAATATAGCACAAGTCGAACAAAACGAAGAAGGTAGAAATGATCGTATAGAAATAAATGCGATAATAGATGAAAAACCTAGTACATCAGGAACAAAATATACACAAATAGAGCAAAAAAGTTACATAAATTACGAAAATAATTATAAGAAAACATATAGAAATGATAGAGAACCAAGATATACAAAATGGATTCCAACACAAATACCAACAACAATACAATATAATTTCTTAGATCTAGACTGTGTAAAAGATATAAATAAGACAATCCACTTATGGGTAGGATACATGACGAAACAGATAATAGACAATAAAATAGGAATATCAGATGTACCAGAATACATAGAAAGAACATTGATAGGAACAACTAAGTTATGGTTACAAAATATAAATAAAGATGCCTTAGGAGTATTAAGAAATGATAAAAAACTTGATGGTGAAAAAGCTACAACAGCTATAGAAATTTTACATAAATATGAAACAACTATAAGAAATGAATTTAGTAGTGCAGAAACAGAAGTAGTAGAACAGCATAGAGAAAAAATATTAAATAGAAATTTAATGTCAAAATTAGCAATATGTAATATGTGTTACATAGACGAATATACGTGTGCATTTAAAGAATTTTATTATAAAGGAATATATAGTATAGAGGAAACTAAAGAAATAAGAAAATTATATTTTTCAAAATTACCAGAACCATTTAGTTCAAAAATATTAAAAGATTGGAATAATGCAGCATTACAAGATACTTTAGGAGCAAGAATTAAATACTTACAAAATTGGTTTGCGGAATTATGTGAAAAACATAAAGAAGAAATTAAAATGGAAAAAATGTTAATCAAAAACTTAGCATGTTGTAAAGATAAAACAGCACCTCAGTTTGGATGCAATAAAAGATACTATAATAAAAATCATAATAAAATTAAAAAATACAAAAAGTATAAGTCAAAGTTTAAGTATAAAAAACCTAGACGAAGATATTATGTAAAGAAATTTAATAACAAAAGACAATACCGACCTAAGAAAAAATTATCAGAATGTAAATGTTATAATTGTGGCAAATTAGGACATTTAGCAATAGATTGCAAAATACCTAAAAATCAAAGAGCTAAGCAAGTATCAGAAATAATAATAAAAGACGAAGAATACGTACAAATGGAATATATAGACTATGAATTAGAAAGTAATGATAGTATATATGAATTATCAGAAAATGAATTAGAATCAATACTAGAATCAGGTAATAAAGACAATGAATTAACAGATGACTGAAAAAGAAATAAATATAATAACCCAAGAAGAATACCAAGATGTCACGACCCAAATCCGGTCGTGATGGCGCCCGGCACACTGCTAGGCTAGCCCAACCAATCAACAACAATCACGGAGCCACAAGCTCACTTTATCCAATTTAAGCATAATAGTGATAGATATATTAAAAACAGGGAACCAAGTCCCAACACGTGCCAACTCCCATAGACCGAAGGGTCAAGAGTCATGAGCCTCTACAGAGTATACAAAGTGTAAATAGTGAATAATATTGTGCACAAGTGTGGGATGATCAGAACAAAAATACAGACAAACTGGAGAATCAGGTCCTGCGAACGCTGGCAGCTACCTCGACTGTCCAAAAGCACTCTCGAGCCGTAATAGAATCAGCTCCACTGTGATGTACCTGGATCTGCACACAAGGTGCAGGGATTCGGGTGTGAGCACTTCCAACTCAGCAGTAATAAAAGTAAATAATGCTGAAGGGAAGAAAACCACGATAAGCACTATCTCATGCTACACAATACAGAACTATCTTTTTATTCCTTTCAAGCATATGTGAGTAGATTATTTAGGAATCTCGATTTTTAGCTACTTTCTTTCATGATAATATACCAATACCTGGATACAATCTCAAGCAATGCAAGTCCGCACTCAAATCAGCCCCTCGGGCTCAGCACTCCTTATCAATTTACACCAGGAGATCTGGTCAATAAGGCAACTAATGCATGTGTGCCAGTAATGTATGAGTGCTGAATGTTATGCCACGTAGTACACGTAAACCAATGTATGTATGCCATGCAATGCATATGACCGCTACGACATGTAGCCCGATCTAATTTGGGTACCCGTGCTCACTGTGGGGGTTCAGACTCCGGAGGGGCTCCTACAGCCCAAGCACAATATTAATATCACACCTACTGCGGCGCGCAGCCCGATCCGTATACCACTGCGGCGTGCAGTCCGATCCATGCATGTGTATGCATATGCTCATATGAAATGTCATGCCCTAACATATGGCCCTCGGCCCAATCAGTCTAACAAATAATCAAGAAAGCCCTACGGGCAACAATATCATATTAGCTCACAGCTAAAAATGTTATTAAGACCTTGTTCAAGTTTTTCATAACCTTATAAAAATGCTGAATAGCAAAAATACCATTTTAAACCTTGAATTTTGAATAAAATATGCACAGTGTTATCAAAACAATGATACCAATCCCTGAAGGATTCAGATAATTGGCACGAAGCCAAACATGATAATTAGTCCAATTCATTTCAATAATCAGGTGTTATTATTTATTACGCGGGACGGACCAAGTCCCAATCCCCAATGGTGCTCTACCCCACGCCCGTTATCCGGCATGCAAGTTACCTCAACACAGCACTAAGATGTGCAAGTCCGGGGTTTACTAACCCTCAGGACATCATTTACAAGTATTACTGTCACGACCCGGATTTTCCCCCAATATCGGGATCGTGATGGCGCCTACTCGTGGTAGCTAGGCAAGCCACTGTATTCATACTATCCTGTTTTTAACACAATTTTAATTAAATAAATGTGGAATACTTTATCGAAATGGAAATAACAAATCACAAGGTAAAATCATACCGAAATCCTCTACCCAAGACTTGGAGTCACCAACTCACAAACTACTATGGAATACTACACATAAAAGTCTGAAGGAAATATAACATAATTCTGTTTGTCTCGGAACAAAGAGACAACAGCTAGTAACATAAATCAAGAGATAGACGTCGGGCCTGCGGACGTCTGCAAGCTACCTCGGTCTCAAATGTGATCAACTCCCACACAATCGAATTACTGCTGCTGCTCCTAATCGTAACCTGGACTCGTGCAAAAACGCACAGAAGTGTAGTATCAGCCCAACCGACCCCATGTGCTGGTAAGTGCCTGGCCTATCCCGGCGAAGTAGTGACAAGCCTAGGACCAGACACCCACATAAACCCGTGCAATTCAATATATATATGTGTACCACAAAATAACAAGAAATAATCAAGTATTAACACCATAAGGAATATCTTAAAGAATTCAACAATTAACCACAGTTAATAATTTCACAAGGAAAAACAAAGTGTAATGTAAACACAAGTAATATCGATTCAAGAAATAGCAAACAGTTGCACGGCATCACCCTTCGTGCTTTTACTCTCATCCTCACCAAATAAGCAAATAAAGTACACGGCATCACCCTTCGTGCTTTTACTCTCATCCTCACATCCATGGTACGGCATGATCCTTCGTACATGGTTCAATAATAGGGCACGGCATGATCCTTCGTGCATAAATAAATAAATAAACATGGCACGGCATCACCCTTCGTGCATTATCACTCTTCCTCACCCAAATAACAATCAAATAAGTTCACAAGGAAAACAAGGTATAATGGAAACACAAGTAATATTGTCACGACCCAAACCCCGGTCGTGATGGCGCCCAACAAATTGCTAGGCAAGCCCGACCATCTTATCCAATTAAACCAGCCAAGTATAATTAATACTGATTAATTGGCATGATTAGCCTGTTTTCATAACAAATCAAGAAGTGTAGAAATGAAATACAAGAACACAGTCCCAACCAAATCGTGGTGTCACAAGTCCGAGCCTCTACAAATGAGATCTACTACAAAATCAAGTCTAACCAGAATGGAGACAACAAAATGATAAAAAGAAAGAGGTCAGGTACTGCGGACGTCGGCAGCTACCTCGAAGTCTCCATAGAATGGGGATAATAAAGCAGTTGCGATAGCTCAACTGCCCTCCTGAACCTGTATATCTGCACAAAAAGTGCAGGGGAGTGGGGTGAGTATATTTCAACTCAGTGAGTAACAATAATAAACAATAACTGAAAATAAGAACTCCTGTACTATCACTAAACAGTTCTAAGGCAACCCCACAGGTTAGTCATCACTATAATGAGTACTCTAATCTCCAGTCCACATCTATCTCAACAAGGTCCCACATTGACAAAATCATCGCTCGTACCACTACGGTATACAGCCATCTCAATATATAGAGACATATACATCTGTCTATAACATATAAATATTTCAGTATATATATGAATATGAATAAGTAAAATGCGGCGGCGCGCAGCCCGCTCCAATACATATACCGCTGCGGCGCGCAGCCCGCTCAAATACATATACCGCTGCGGCGCGCAGCCCGCTCCATTAACGTCGACGGCGCTCACTGGGGGTGTATACAGACTTCGGAGGGGCTCCCTAGGCCCAAGCGCTATGGTGCTATGACATGCAGCCAGGTCCACCATATATCACTGCGGCGTGCAGTACGATCCAATATATATATATATACACATGTATAATTATACTGCTGCGGCGTGCAGCCCGATCCCATAATATACCAGCGCTCACTGGAATGTGTGCAGACTCAGACTCCGAAGGGGCTCCTACAGCCCAAGCGCAATAATACTGCGGCGTGCCGTCCGTCCCACATGTATATTACATGTATATCACATGTATATTACTGCGGCGTGCAGTACGATCCAACATATATACTGCTGCGGCGTGCAGCCCGATCCAATGTAGGTATATATATATAATACCTCATAATGGGTCCTCGACCCTATCCCAGTCAGTATATACTTGGCCTCTCGTGCCCAATATAATATATCACAGTGGGTCCTTGACCCTGTCTCAGTCAATATAGACTTGGCCTTTCAGGCCCAATATAACATCTCATAGTGGGTCTTTGACACCGTCTCAGTCAATATAGACTTGGCCTTTCAGGCCCAATATAACATCTCATAGTGGGTCTTTGACCCTGTCTCATCTCAATCGGTATAGACTTGGCCTTTCAGGCCCGCTCAGCTAGAACAGGGAATTCCACCCTAGATAATCTCTCTCAATGTACACATCTAGTACGGGCTCATATTATACTATACAACTAGAGCTATGGCTGAGTGTATGCTTCCAACACAATATAAGGGTCACCTAGTTCTATAGGTTCCCTAATGCTCTACAGATCGGCACAAGGCCCCAAACATGGCTATCAGCCCAATTGCACAGTTATAAACTTATTATCAGTCATAACACACAGTATACTATTAGTCGGGAAGGACTAAGTCCGAACCCCCAATCACAATGTCACCACGCCCGTCATAAAACGCGTGTCTCATCTCAATATAGCACTGTGAAGTGCTAGTACGGGGTTTCAAACCCTCAGTACATTATTTACTACTACCACTCACCTCGATCCGATAGAAGCCTTAATCCGCCTTGCGCTCGCCTCGCAATTCAATCACCTTGAATGCCGAATCTGCTCAAAATCAATGAGAATGCATCAATATAGGCTAATTAAACACAAGCCATTCGAAATAATTCAATTTACATCAAAATTCCCAAAGTTGCCAAAACCCGAGCCCCGGGCCCACATTCCGAAAATTTACGAAATTCACATTTCGGAACCCTCGTCTCGCCACGAGTCCATACATATAAAATTTACCAAAATCGGACTCCGTTTGCCCACTCAAATCGGTGTTTTTCTTCAATTTAGGCTTAGGGCTCAAACCCACAATTAATCTTCCATTTACAGGGAATTAACCAAGGATTTTATGTAAAAATGATGTAATTAAGCCATAAACTTACCTCCGACGAAACCCCGATGATTTCCCAGAAATCTCCCGTCAATTTCTTCTCTTGGAACTCAAAAATGGAGGTTTCATGAATGAAACCCGTATGTGAAATGTTTCTGGTTTTAATTCACTGCCTGGGCCGTTTACACTATGCGATCGCATCCCATCCTTGCGATCGCGTAGAACAAATCATAGCTCGAAATAATTAAGGCTATGCGATCGCACTACCTCTCCGCGATCGCATAGAACATCTCACCCAGGCTCCAAATTACTACTATGCGATCGCAAACTGACCACGCGATCGCATAGAACAATAAGCTTCTTAGGCACCCCGGATCATTTTACCCTATGCGATCGCACAAGTGACCCTGCGATCGCAGAGTGCCAGGTTCCATACCTATGCGATCGCATCTCCTATTACGCGATCGCATAGAACAACTCGGGGCTCACTTCCATCCTTCTATGCGATCGCAATAACCCTATGCGATCGCATAGAGCATCCGTCTGCAACAAAACCAGCAGCCAACAGCAGTTCCAAAAATAGAAGAAATGGTCCGTTTGGACCCCCGAAATCAACCCGAGGCCCCCGGGACCCCAACGAAAACCACCAACATACTCCAAAACACGATACGAGCTTGTTCCAATCATAAAAACACCATCCTAAACATCAAAATCACCAATTACACACGGATTCAAGCCTAAATTCCTTAAAACTTTCCGAATTACGCATTCAATCAAAAACCCGACTAAACGACGTCCGAATGACCTCAAATTTTGCAGGCACATCCAAAATCACCTAACGGAGCTACTGCAACTGTCGGAATTCCATTCCGACCCCCGGATCAAAATCTCACCTACCGATCGGACATCGCCAAAATTCAACTTTGGCCAATTTAAGCTGAAAATTACACCGGGCCTCCAAATTCACTTCCGATCACTCTCCTAAGTCCTAAATGACCTCCCGGAACTAACCGAATCATCAGAATTCGATTTCGAGCCCTCTAACCAAATAGTCAACTCCGGGTTGACTTTCCTTATTCAAGTCTCCTTCAAAAAGGCTATATGCCTCATTTTCAATCCAACTCACTCCTAAATCACCCGATAGACCCTAACACTGACATAAAAGCATAAAACATGTAATTGCAACATGACGGAGTGGTAAATTCCCGTAACGACGGGTCGGGTCGTTACATTCTCCCCAACTTAAACAAACGCTCGTCCTCGAGCGGACTCAGAGTTGTACTAGAAGCAACCCAATAGCTGAATGACCTTACCAAGCATATATCCGGGTGATCATACGTCACCCTATCTCACATAAGTCCGAAAACACCACATAGTCAAAATTTCACAGACCATCTGAACCCTAAATCACATTGCACTTTCTGAAATCATAAACCAAATGCAAATCCCATGCCTATACTCAGGATACACTCGAATCCATTGCAATAACCCACATTCACTACTCCGGGTGAGATCATATGATGTATCAAACAACACGATCACTCGATACGATAGTCTCCAATCACACAATTTCCCATGATAACCAAATACCAACTGAAAAACCCTTTTCATTAGATAAAGTTTTGTTCCAACACCTTCATATCATGCCCACGGTAACCAAACACGCGATATATCGAACCCATCTCTCGGGTCAACCATTCGTGAATCTATTTCTCTTTTAAAATTGATACCACAATAAGTTTCGGAGCCAAACCTCGATATTACCTTTCTAACGAGCTAAAATCATATATGCTCGCTCTCATTAATGACTTGAATGATCATTTAGGTTATAACACACCACACTGGTAACATGACACCTCCGCATCGGCCTAGGCCACAACGAGCACAACACAGGCTCCAATAAAAGCGATCTGAACACACTCGAATCATGACAACTGACTCGCATAAAGAGCCATAATTCAATTCTTCCATACCATCACAACACATAACTGAGATTCTCGTCTCACATCATAGAATTAAAGTGCCTGAATCCTCCTCGAAAGGTCATAACATCACGTGGCCTTGCCACAACTCTTGATTCTATCCAAACACTATTACTCATGGAGCACCTCAAGTCGCAATGCTCAAAACGGTCAGCCACACACATATTTAGGTCTGAACTCAAGCAATCAATCACACGCGGTGATACATTTAGTATATGCTATCGAATCCTGAATGGACACAACCGATGTGCTATTCCCCGAGCGATACCCAATACGGACTATTCCTCATAAGAGAGGAAGTATTGTATACAAGGTACATATAGGAAGCTATATTTTCCACATCACACTGTTGCGGCGCGCAACCCGTTCCAATAGCATACATGTGGCGGCGTGCCACCCGATCCAGATACCATACATGTGGCGGCGTGCCACCCGATCCACGCATAAATCTAGCAAAAGGGAATGCACATCGACTCAAGTTGCTCATTGCAACAAACATGTATATATATAGCCTCGAGCTCGGTCACATGAAACTCATCCGACAAAGTTCCTCAATATCGGAACTGAATCAATGGTAGATACCTCTACACTGACATCCGCCACGAAGGCCCAACTGGCAAAGCAATACCTACCAACCGTCCGCCGGCTCTAGGGTACATCCACCCTACTGGAGCATGATCTGATGCGCTCTGCCATGCAGTTTGCGACATGTTTCTGACATAGTCCATATCACATTAGTCTAGACAGTCTGACTTATGACAACCAGCCTGCAATCATATATCATTATTCAAATTCGTCATATCAAGTGACGAGATAGCCACTAGGGCTTCCAATTTCCGATAACCGCTACACTGTGCCGATACACACGATATACCACCGCTGCGTAGGCGGGTTACGAGAACTTCTAGTCTCCAACACATACATAACACAGGAATCACTATGCCTGATTCCGTACTTCACCGTACGATTACATAACGCACCTCAAGTGTCCATTCATACCACGAAAGCCATTCATAAATTTCACTATGTCATCAACGACTCAATTATTACAGTCGATCCAACGAGAAAATACCACCATACTACTACATATTATCAATTTACATTACCTTGTCCATTTGCACCATATACCCTGCCAAATTACTAGAATAGCAGTACCATTTTCTTAAATCATCAGAAAGATCAATTCTTGAATCACCTGCAGCCGTCCGCGCTGCTCAATAATTTTATTGACTTCCCATATATTATGAACCGATCTCAAAACCTTGAATATGCCATTATCAACTTTCCATAACACATCGCGTATACCATATCACACTAAGACAACATGGAAATTCATATCCCTTTCCTCCGCCGCAAACATCGGCGCACTCAACTAGTCAAGGACTTTCATGATCCCATATAGAGAAAACTCATTACACATTCCCAGCCTTGCATACCAACAGGAAAAATACACTCATTTTCAAACTACGGTATAACACATCACAAACTCTTTCTCCCAATTACATTGCATAAATTAAACCGCCAGGACTGAGTCCTTATACCCATATCAAGTTACACAACTGCCAGCTCTCAAAAGCTTTGCTGCACAATATCTGTAAGACTCATTACTTCAACCATATACCAGGAATTAGTCGTATTCCTTTTCATACCATTCTGGTTTATTAACAAGTTGTTCCATTTATCCAGTTTCCTTTCTAATTCATCTTTAATTTCATATTCTCCTTTACTGAAGGACCACAATACATCAACTTATGTTACCACACGAGATTCATACACAAGACCACACAGTCTAAGGCACATAGGCCACAGAATACTCTCTCAATATTTCCACAAGGATCACATCCTACCACACTTTATTTTGAAGAACTTCCTGCGATTTTGAATTTGTTATCATTACTTCCCAATACTACATAGAATCCCATCATTCACATAATATAACACAAGCCTTGATCTTTTCTAACGAAACCGCCATCTTTAGCCACATGCACAATCTTAAGGCACCTGACTGTTACAAGCAAAATTTGAACACTGCAAAACCATTCTCGGACATCATTCACCCTTATTCAGCTGTAATTCAACTGTCCTATTGAGTAGAACCACTCGTGTTTTGTTAGAACTCCGACATCGCAGAACATGATTACTTACAGGTACAATTCGCTATCTTTCTTTTCTATACACCGAACATTCTCTACCAACAGTAGTTCAAAATATCCTAGTATTTCTTCAAATCTACGAAGCACCATAAGCCTTTATCAAAATTTCCCAACATACCTAGAGACAGAGCCAACACAGCACACGACAGTGCAATCAGATAATCAATAACAACCTCCCCAACTTAGCTCGAAGCCATTCATCAAAGCACTTTCAACCACTCATATCATTATTACTCAAATGATGCCACAAAGTTCTAGTTAGATTAAACTCAAGTCATTTACAAGCTTCGGCGTAGATTCGAATCATCAGAAATATTAACCCTTTTGCAATTCTTGCATTCATTCACACACAACAGTTACGCGCCCTCTTTAGGTGGCAAAATCTTTTCTAAGTCCCGAATTTTCCAAAAATTTCGGCAGAGTTTCCTTTGTAAATTGGCCTATCCACCTGCCAGAGAATCACCAAACCATTCTAACAATACATCCACAATGTATTTCAACAACATTAAATCTCAATACTATACGAATCATAACATATATCAAATACCCTTCAATTACACATCAGAATCAATTCACCTACCTCGCCTCAATTTATCATTTCAGCACAATACCTTCCACTATGATACACATAGCATAATCACTTTAGTCTTCCTGAGTTTGAACTCGTTCCACTACACATAAGGCACTTTACCTTCCAATTAAGAGGCGATGAAAATATTTCTCACACCCATAGCTAGTGCTACGCATCAAGTCACAATAAGAACCGAATACCTTACAGTTTTCCCATTATCAAACTGCCATTTTCACAATTAATATCAATACCGATCGTATAAACTTCATAATACCGACTCGTGAAATTAGCACCTTGGTGCTCAAGCCATAGACAATGATTTCGCCTCAAGTCTTCCAGACAGGCCCAACATGAACTCATAGAGATTATATCTCGTCCCTCGATTGGGGAATCATAAGCCATCAAGGCAAATTTATCACTAAATACTCGAGTGCGCGCATCAATGTGCAGGAGGAATTTCAAGAATTACATCTCAAGCTGAATCAAACACGCACGATGAGAATCCAAGAATTTGAAACTTTCCTAAAGGTTTGCAGCCTCCCGAGGATAAGTACAGGCGTCCCCGTACCGATCCACGAGACTCTACCAACCGGCTCATGACTCGCGAGACCTGTTAACCTAGGCTCTGATACCAACTTGTCACGACCCAAACCCCGGTCGTGATGGCGCCCAACAAATTGCTAGGCAAGCCCGACCATCTTATCCAATTAAACCAGCCAAGTATAATTAATACTGATTAATCGGCATGATTAGCCTGTTTTCATAACAAATCAAGAAGTGTAGAACTGAAATACAAGAACACAGCCCCAACCAAATCGTGGTGTCACAAGTCCGAGCCTCTACAAAGGAGATCTACTACAAAATCAAGTCTAACCAGAATGGAGACAACAAAATGATAAAAAGAAAGAGGTCAGGTACTGCGGACGCTGGCAGCTACCTCGAAGTCTCCACAGAATGGGGATAATAAAGCAACTGCGATAGCTCAACCGCCCTCCTGGACCTGAATATCTGCACAAAAAGTGCAGGAGAGTGGGGTGAGTATATTTCAACTCAGTGAGTAACAATAATAAATAATAACTGAAAATAAGAACTCCTGTACTATCACTAAACAGTTCTAAGGCAACCCCCACAGGTTAATCATCACTATAATGAGTACTCTGATCTCCAGTCCACATCTATCTCATCTAGGTCCCACACTGACCACATCCTCGCTCGTACCACTACGGTATACAGCCATCTCAATATATAGAGACATATACATCTGTCTATAACATATAAATATTTCAGTATATATATGAATATGAATAAGTAAAATGCGGCGGCGCGCAGCCCGCTCCAATACATATACCGCTGCGGCGCGCAGCCCGCTCCAATACATATACTGCTGCGGCGTGCAGCCCGCTCCATTTAACGTCGACGGCGCTCACTGGGGGTGTATACAGACTTCGGAGGGGCTCCCTAGGCCCAAGCGCTATGGTGCTATGACATGCATCCAGGTCCACCATATATCACTGCGGCGTGCAGTACGATCCAATATATATATATATATATATACATGTATAATTATACTGCTGCGGCGTGCAGCCCGATCCCATAATATACCAGCGCTCACTGGAATGTGTGCAGACTCAGACTCCGAAGGGGCTCCTACAGCCCAAGCGCAATAATACTGCGGCGTGCAGTCCGTCCCACATGTATATTACATGTATATCACATGTATATTACTGCGGCGTGCAGTACGATCCAACATATATACTGCTGCGGCGTGCAGCCCGATCCAATGTAGGTATATATATACTACCTCATAATGGGTCCTCGACCCTATCCCGGTCAATATATACTTGGCCTCTCAGGCCCAATATAATATATCACAGTGGGTCCTTGACCCTGTCTCAGTCAATATAGACTTGGCCTTTCAGGCCCAATATAACATCTCATAGTGGGTCTTTGACACTGTCTCAGTCAATATAGACTTGGCCTTTCAGGCCCAATATAACATCTCATAGTGGGTCTTTGACCCTGTCTCATCTCAATCGGTATAGACTTGGCCTTTCAGGCCCGCTCAGCTAGAACAGGGAATTCCACCCTAGATAATCTCTCTCAATGTACACATCTAGTACGGGCTCATATTATACTATACAGAGAGCTATGGCTGAGTGTATGCTTCCAACACAATATAAGGGTCACCTAGTTCTATAGGTTCCCTAATGCTCTACAGATCGGCACAAGGCCCCAAACATGGCTATCAGCCCAATTGCACAGTTATAAACTTATTATCAGTCATAACACACAGTATACTATTAGTCGGGAAGGACTAAGTCCGAACCCCCAATCACAATGTCACCACGCCCGTCATAAAACGCGTGTCTCATCTCAATATAGCACTGTGAAGTGCTAGTACGGGGTTTCAAACCCTCAGTACATTATTTACTACTACCACTCACCTCGATCCGATAGAAGCCTTAATCCGCCTTGCGCTCGCCTCGCAATTCAATCACCTTGAATGCCGAATCTGCTCAAAATCAATGAGAATGCATCAATATAGGCTAATTAAACACAACCCATTCGAAATAATTCAATTTACATCAAAATTCCCAAAGTTGCCAAAACCCGAGCCCCGGGCCCACATTCCGAAAATTTACGAAATTCACATTTCTGGAACCCTCGTCTCGCCACGAGTCCATACATATAAAATTTACCAAAATCGGACTCCGTTTGCCCACTCAAATCGGTGTTTTTCTTCAATTTAGGCTTAGGGCTCAAACCCACAATTAATCTTCCATTTACAGGGAATTAACCAAGGATTTTATGTAAAAATGATGTAATTAAGCCATAAACTTACCTCCGACGAAACCCCGATGATTTCCCAGAAATCTCCCGTCAATTTCTTCTCTTGGAACTCAAAAATGGAGGTTTCATGAATGAAACCCGTATGTGAAATGTTTCTGGTTTTAATTCACTGCCTGGGCCGTTTACACTATGCGATCGCATCCCATCCTTGCGATCGCGTAGAACAAATCATAGCTCGAAATAATTAAGGCTATGCGATCGCACTACCTCTCCGCGATCGCATAGAACATCTCACCCAGGCTCCAAATTACTACTATGCGATCGCAAACCGACCACGCGATCGCATAGAACACTAGCTTCTTAGGCACCCCGGATCATTTTACCCTATGCGTTCGCACAAGTGACCCTGCGATCGCAGAGTGCCAGGTTCCATACCTATGCGATCGCATCTCCTATTACGCGATCGCATAGAACAACTCCGGGGCTCACTTCCATCCTTCTATGCGATCGCAATGACCCTATGCGATCGCATAGAGCATCCATCTGCAACAAAACCAGCAGCCAACAGCAGTTCAAAAATAGAAGAAATGGTCCGTTTGGACCCCCGAAATCACCCCGAGGCCCCCGGGACCCCAACGAAAACCACCAACATACTCCAAAACACGATACGAACTTGTTCCAATCATAAAAACACCATCCTAAACATCAAAATCACCAATTACACACGGATTCAAGCCTAAATTCCTTAAAACTTTCCGAATTACGCATTCAATCAAAAACCCGACTAAACGACGTCCGAATGACCTGAAATTTTGCAGGCACATCCAAAATCACCTAATGGAGCTACTGCAACTGTCGGAATTCCATTCCGACCCCCGGATCAAAATCTCACCTACCGATCGGACATCGCCAAAATTCAACTTTGGCCAATTTAAGCTGAAAATTACACCGGGCCTCCAAATTCACTTCCGATCACTCTCCTAAGTCATAAATGACCTCCCGGAACTAACCGAATCATCAGAATTCGATTCCGAGCCCTCTAACCAAATAGTCAACTCCGGGTTGACTTTCCTTATTCAAGTCTCCTTCAAAAAGGCTATATGCCTCATTTTCAATCCAACTCACTCCTAAATCACCCGATAGACCCTAACACTGACATAAAAGCATAAAACATGTAATTGCAACATGACGGAGTGGTAAATTCCCGTAACGACGGGTCGGGTCGTTACAAATATCAAGTCAAGAAATGGCAAACAATGTACGGCATCACCCAAATAAAATATAGTGGAAAAACAAGTAATATCAAGTCAAGGAATAGCAAACAATTGCACGGCATCACCCTTCGTGCTTTTACTCTCATCCTCACCAAATAAACAAATAAAGTACACGGCATCACCCTTCGTGCTTTTACTCTCATCCTCACATCCATAGTACGGCATGATCCTTCGTACATGGTTCAATAACAGGGCACGGCATGATCCTTCGTGCATAATCAATAAATAAACATGGCACGGCATTAACCTTCGTGCATAAATAAATAAACATGGCACGACATCACCCTTCGTGCATTATCACTCTTCCTCACCCAAATAACAATCACAGGTAAGGGCAAAGAAAGAAACAGTAATTCATAAACCGTCCCATCAAGGGCAACCAATAATTATCTTCACAACAAGTCCCAACAAGGGAGAACAATAACGATTCACATGTAATATATCTCAAATTATCATTTTCCAACGACTCACGGTCATACTAGATGCCGGTGTATGGATGCTCGTCACCACAGCCCATACACCGCACTCGATCACATAACACATAACACATAATCCTATTCCCTCAAGCTAGGATAGAACAAACACTTACCTCGAATGCTTATGAACAATCCAATCCGTGGAAATGTCTTTTCTTTCAATTTGGCTCCAATCCAACCGTATCTATACACAATTGATTTAATATCATCAATTCTACTCAACGAACTAATTCTTAATGCCAAATACCACTTTTACAACATTCTGCCATGAATAGTAAATTTCAACCCCGGGCCCACATGGTCGGAATTCGGGGTTAGGACCAAAATCCGGTTACCCATCCCCCCACGAGTTCATGTATATATATTGTTTCAAAATCGGACCTCAATTCGAGGTCCAATTTATGAAAAACCCTATTTTCTAACAAAAACAAGAATTTTACCATGAAAATCATTGATTCCTTATGAAAAACATGTTTAATGATGTTAGGAATTGAAAGAATTAAGTAAAAAGTGACTTACAATCGTTTTGATGAAGAAGAAATCCTTGAAGAGTCGCAAATGGGTGTTTTGGTTTTGTGAAAAATGAAGAAATGACTGAAATTCGTGTTTTTCAGGTCTCTGTGTTCGCATTTGCGAACATGGGTTCGCAATTGCGAACCCCGACCAATTTCTTGTCACGACCCTAGTTCACCAATCGTGAACATGTCGTGATGGCACCCAGTCCCCACGACTAGGTAAGCCTAACACGTTGCGGAATATACCAGTTTATGAACATTTAATAAGAATTAGCGGAAAATAAGATGAAAGGAATGTAATCCGTGCCGCTTGGCACATACACCAATCAAATACGCTGTTTAAAACACTACCAAGACCCGGAATCCCACGGGTAACACAGACTAAAAGAGATCATAAAATTGTAGCTCTATGTAAAAGGAGTATCTAACAACGGAATGAAGGAAAAACATCTACTAGCACTAGAATAGAAGGAAGGCCTCCGGATCCGCGGACGTAGCAGATCATACCTCGAGGTCTCCCAAAACGCTGTTGAATCACCTGGTGTGAGCATGCCCTGATGTACCTGGATCTGCACAACAAAAGTGTGCAGGAAGAGTAGCATGAGTACACCATGGCGATACTCAGTAAGTGCCAAGCCTAACCTCGATGGAGTAGTGATGAGGAAGGTCAGGGCCCTACTGAGAAACAATAATATAATGATAATAACAATAATAAGCAGTTTAAATGATAATAATTTCCGAAATTAACAACAATAAATGATTACCGCAATCGTCTATAATTAAGCTAACAACAAATAGTCAACTCAATAAAACCAGTCCAGGACCTGTGGGAATCGAACCCACAGTCCCATTGACAGTACCTCCGGGTCTCCGGGAATCGAACCCGCAGCCCATATCTCAATAAATAATCAATAACTCAGGATCTCCGGGAATCGAACCCGTAGTCCCTACCAATAACTCAGGATCTCGGGAATCGAACCCGTAGTCCGTACCAATAACTCGGGATCTCGGGAATCGAACCCGTAGTCCCTACCAATAACTCGAGATCTCGGGAATCGAACCCGTAGTCCCTACCAATATCACGCCGGGTCTCTGGGAATCGAAACCACAGCCCTGGGTCTCCGGGAATCGAACCCGCAGTCCACAAGCACATCAAATAAAGGAATCCACAGAGAGATCAATTATGCTTAACTATAACTTCACCGAAAAATAGAACCCGCAGTCCACAAACACTATCACTCCGGGTCTCTGGGAATCGAACCCACAGCCCTGGGATCTCCGGGAATTGAACCCGCAGTCCACAAACAATATCACTCCGGGTCTCTGGGAATCGAACCCACAGCCCTGGGATCTCCGAGAATTGAACCCGCAGTCCATAAACACATCAAATAAAGAAAACACACAGAGAGAATATAATATGTTAAATTACAACTTCATCAAAATTAGTGCCAACAATTTATCAAGAGTTCAAGTAAATCAACTAGGCAATTAAACATATTGAATCCTAGCTAATCATGCTTTTCTAAGTAATACCGGGTAATGGTAACGCTTTTATCAGACTAAGAGCAGGAATATCACTAATCGGACAATTCAAGTAAAGTGTGTGTTACAACAACCAGCGCATGTACACGCCCGTCACCTCGCGTACAAGGCATTTAAACTATCACATAATATCCTAGGGGTGAAAGTTCCCCCACACGAGGTTAGACAAGCCACTTACCTCAATTCCGGTACAAAACCGCTAAGAAACGACTCCGTTGCCACGAGTATCCGACTCCGAGTGGCTCAACTCTATCCAAATAAATTGCATATTGTAAATAATAATTCAAGTAATTTATTCTACACATAAATTCTAAGCTAATACGTGAAATTATGTAAAATGACCAAAATGCCCTCGGACCCACGAGCTCGGAATCTGAAATTTTTTGAAGATAAAGATTACCCATGACCTTAGGAACTCAAATATATAAATTTCTCTTAATTCCATACTCAAAATCGTGGTCAAAATCCAAAAATCTCAATTTCTAGGTTGTATACTCAAAATTCCAATCCTAGTTCATTTCTTCAGTTTTAAGCTTTGGAAATAAGAATTTTCATTTAAATTTGACTCCAAACTTCTTGAATTTTAATTCGGACCATACACACAAGTCAATATACTTGAGATGAAGTTACTCATGGCCTCGCATTTGCGAACATGGGTTCGCAATTGCGAACCCCGACCAATTTCCGGAGTTTGAAAAATAAGCTAAGGGTGGGAAGTTCGCATTTGCGAACATTTGTTCGCATTTGCGAACATCTCGCATTTGCGAACTAATGTTCGCATTTGCGAACACATGCCGTATAAGGCAGTGTTCGCATTTGCGAACAATGGTTCGCATTTGCGAACCAAGGCAGTTACTGGGACGTTCGCATTTGCGAACAATGGTTCGCATTTGCGAACCAAGGCAGCACTGGGACGTTCGCATTTGCGAACAATGGTTCGCATTTGCGAACCAAGGCAGCACTGGGGACCTTCGCAAATGCGAACAGTTGTTCGCATTTGCGAACAAGGCTGGCTTCGCATTTGCGATCAAGGTTCGCATTTGTGAGCCTTGCCTTACACTGTCCCCTTCGCAATTGCGAGAAATTCTTCGCAATTGCGAAGCCAACAGCTGGGTGAAAAAACAGCAGTTCAAAATTCAGAATTTCATCCAACGGCCTATCAAATCTTTACCCGAGCCCTCCGGGCTCTAAACCAAACATGTACACAACCTCAAAAACACATTATGGACTTGTTCGTGCGATCATATCGCCAATATCACTTCATTTTAATCAAATCGAGCCTCAAACTCATGATTTTCATACTTTTGATTTTTCAAAACTTCTTAACTTGGAACTCAAGGTCCAAAACATCTCAAACGACATCCAAATGTCACCAAACTTTACGGAAATCACATATATAATATTTAAGACTTGTACCGGGCGTCGGAACCAAAATACGAGCCCGATACCAAGGTCTATTAATTTATTTCCTTTAATAATTGCATCAAAAACAATTTCACATAAAAATTCATAACTTGGGCTCTAGGCCTCAGGAATTCGACTCCGGACACATGTCCAAGTCCCATATTTTCCTACGGACCTCTCGGGACCATTCAATCTCGGGTCCGGATCCGTTTACCAAAAATGTTGACCGAAGTCAACCATATCAATATTAATATCATTTTTATCCAAATTTCTCATAGAATTCATATTTTCTATCACAAAATCTTTCCGGCTACATGCTTGGATCGTGCACGTCAATCGAGGCAACATAGGATGAGGTTTTCAAGGCCTCGAAGCTCGAAATTATTAATAAAATAAGTGATGACCCTTTGGGTCGTCACAATCTCCACCTCTAAAACAACCGTTCGTCCTCGAACGGACAAAAGAAAGAAGTACCCGAGTCAGGAAACAAGTGTGGGTAACGGCTCCGCATATCAGACTCGGACTCCCAGGTCGATGCCTCAGGAGGCTGACCTCTCCACTGAACACGCACAGAAGGATAACTCTTCGACCTCAGCTGTCGAACCTGCCGGTCTAGAATAGCCACCGGCTCCTCCTCGTAGGATAGATCATTGTCCAATTGGACAGTACTGAAGTCTAACACATGTGTGGGATCGCCGTGGTATCTCCGAAGCATAGATACGTCAAAAACTGGATGCACGGCTGATAAGCTAGGCGGCAAAGCTAATCTGTAAGCCACCCCTCCCACTCTGTCTAGAATCTCAAATGGGCCAATATACCTAGGGCCGAGCTTGCCCTTCTTCCCAAACCTCATCACGCCCTTCATAGGCGACACCCGGAGCAATACTCGTTCACCAACCATGAAATCTACATCTCGAACCTTACGATCCGCATAAGTCTTTTGCCTAGACTGAGCTGAACGCAATCTCTCCTGAATAGTCTTGACCTTATCCAAGGCCTCCTGAACTAAGTCTGTTCCTAACAACCGAGCCTCTCCCGGTTCAAACCATCCAACCGGTGATCGACATCGCCTACCATACAACGCCTCATAAGGAGCCATCTGGATGCTAGATTGGTAACTGTTATTGTAGGCGAATCTGCTAATGGCAGAAACTGGTCCCATGAGCCTCCGAAATCAATAACACAGGCTCGAAGCATGTCCTCAAGAATCTGAATAGTCCTCTCGGACTGGAAAAAATAGTCATTTTGTTAAATAAGCCATTATGTGGCCAATTTTGTCGAACCGCTCTCCCGGAACCGCGAGGTAAACTGCGTACCCCGATCAGAGATAATAGATACTGGCACCCCATGGAGACGAACAATCTCCCTAATGTAAACCTCCGCTAACCTCTCCGACGAGTAGGAGACAGATACTGGAATAAAGTGTGCTGATTTGGTCAACCTATCAACAATGACCCAAATAGCATCAAATTTCCTCCGAGTCAAAGGAAGTCCAATAACGAAGTCCATAGTGATCCGCTCCCATTTCCACTCGGGAATTTCAATCCTCCGGAATACACCACCAGGTCTCCGGTGCTCATATTTCACCTGCTGACAATTTAGATACCGAGCGACATACGCAACGATATCTTTCTTCATTCTGCGCCACCAATAGTGTTTCCGTAAGTCCTGGTACATCTTCGCGGCACCTGGGTGAATAGAATACCGTGAACTGTGGGCCTCTGCTAAGATCAACTCTCGAATCCCTTCGACATTGGGCACACAAACTCGACCCTGCAATTTCAATACCCCATCATCATCTAGGTTTACCTGTGTGGCACCTCCCCGCTGTACCGTATCTCTCAACTCACGTAAATGAGGATCATCAAATTGCCTCTCACGGATACGCTCTAATAATGAAGAACGAGCGACCGTGCAGGCTAACACTCTGCTAGGCTCAGAAATGTCTAGTCTCACGAACCGGTTGGCTAAGGCCTGGACATCTAAAGCTAATGGTCTCTGATTGACCGGAATATATGCAAGACTACCCATGCCGGCATACTTTCTACTCAATGCATCGGCCACCACATTGGCCTTACCTGGGTGATATAATATAGTAACATCATAGTCTTTTAGCAGCTCTAACCATCTCCGCTGTCATAGATTCAACTCCTTCCGCTTGAACAAGTACTGTAGGCTTTTGTGATCAGTGTACACCTCACATGTCACACCATATAGATAATGCCTCCAGATCTTTAAGGCATGAACCACTGCGGCTAACTCAAGATCATGAACTGGATAATTCTTCTCATGTATTTTTAACTGCCTCGAAGCATAAGCGATAACCTTACCATCCTGCATCAATACCGCTCCAAGCCCTGTACGAGATGCGTCACAATAAACTGTATAAGGCCCCGCACTCGTAGGTAGTACCAACACCGGTGCGGTGGTCAAGGCGGTCTTGAGCTTTCGAAAGCTCGCCTCACACTCCTCTCGACCACCGAAACTGGACACCCTTCCGGGTCAACCCGGTCATCGGGCCGCAATAGAAGAAAACCCCTCTACAAAACGGCGGTAGTAACCTGGCTAATCCCAAGAAACTCCGTATCTCGGTCACTGAAGCTGGTCGAGGCCAATTCTGGACTGCCTCAATCTTCTTTGGGTCTACCTGAATACCTTCCACGGATACAATGTGACCCAGAAATGCTACCGAACTCAACCAGAACTCACATTTTGAAAATTTGGCATATAGCCGATTATCCTTCAGAGTCTGAAGAACCACTCTGAGGTGTTGCTCGTGCTCTTCCTGGCTGCGGGAGTACACCAGGATGTCATCTATGAAGACTATCACGAACAGATCTAAGTAAGGCCTGAATACCCGATTCATCAACTCCATGAATGTTGCTAGGGCATTGGTCAACCCGAAGGACATGACCAAGAACTCATAATGCCCATATCTAGAGCGAAAGGCTGTCTTAGGAATGTCAGCCGCCCTGATCTTCAGCTGATGGTAGCCTGACCTCAAGTCTATCTTAGAGAATACCCTCGCTCCCTGGAGCCGGTCAAACAAATCATCAATCCTCGGCAGTGGATATTTATTTTTGATAGTCACCTTGTTTAACTGCCGGTAATCAATACACATCCGCATCGAGCCATCCTTCTTCTTTACAAATAATACAGGTGCCCCCCAGGGGGAAACACTGGGCCTGATAAAACCCTTCTCAAGAAGGTCCTGCAACCGATCTTTCAACTCTTTTAACTCCGGCGGGGCCATACGATAGGGTGGAATAGAGATGGGCTGAGTGCCCGGTGCCAAATCAATACAGAAGTCAATATCCCCGTCGGGTGGCATGCCCGGCAGGTCTGAAGGAAAAACCTCAGGAAACTCCCGTGCAATAGGGACTGAATCAATGGAAGGAACTTCTGCACTGGAATCACGAACATAAGCCAAATAAGCTAGACACCCCTTCTCGACCATACGTCGAGCCTTAACATAAGAAATAACAATGCGAACGGAGTGGCTTGAGGTACCCTTCCACTCTAATCGGGGTGATTCTGGCAAGGCTAAGGTGACAGCCTTAGCATGACAATCAAGAATAGCATGGTATGGGGACAACCAGTCCATCCCCAATATGACATCAAAATCTACCATATCCAAGAGCAACAGATCAACACGGGTCTCAAGACCCCCAAATATAACTACGCACGAACGATGCACCCGATCGACTACAATAGAGTCACCCACTCGCGTAGCCACATAAACTGGAATATCCAGAGCATAGCTGGGCACAACCAAATACGGTGCGAAGTAGGAAGACACATAGGAATATGTAGATCCAGGGTCAAATAATACCGAAGCACCTCTGCCACACACAAGAATAGTACCTGTAATCACAGCATCTGATGCCTCTGCCTTTGGCCTGGCTGGTAAAGCATAGAAACGGGGATCTGCACCTCCCCTCTGAGCTGCGTCTCTAGGACGACCATCAACTGGCTGACCTCTACCTCTGGCCGGACGGTCTCTACCTCTACGGTCTCGACCTCCACCTCTAAAATCTCTACCCCCGCCTCTGGCTGGCTGGGCAGGCTGAGGGTCAGCTGGGGCCTGAATCATAGGACGAGGACCTCGCTGCTGAGAGTTGCCCGCTGCTATAGGGCAATTCCCGATAAAATGACCTGGGTCACCACAACCGTAGCAACTCTTAGACTGATAGGGCTGCTGGCCCTGACGACCCGAATGGCCTCCACGAACACTCTGAAGAGGCTGAGCATTAATAGGAGGCTGGTCTGAATAATGCCCACGAAAACCGCGATCACCTGGTCCACCCTGTGAAGCCTGAAGGGCGGAATGAAAAGGCCTGGAGGACTGGCCTCTATCAAAGGATTCTCTGCTACCAGAGGAAGAAGCACCAAACCTACCCGAATGACGAGGCCTCTTATCCGAAGAATAACCGCCTCCTCTAGCGAGAGCCATCTCAACTCTGCGTGCTGCATTGGCTGCCTTCTGAAATGATATGTCACTCCCCACGCCCATAGCCATCTGGAGTCTAATCGGCTGATTAAGCCCATCTATAAATCCGCGGACCCTCTCCCGCTCCGTGGGAAGTATCACCACTGCATGACGAGCCAAGTCAATAAATCTCGTCTCATACTGTGTAACTGTCATAGTGCCCTGATGGAGGCGCTCAAACTGCCTCCGAAGTACATCCCTCTGAGTAGCAGGGAGAAACTTCTCCATAAATAGTTCCGCAAACTGGTCCCATGATAAAGCTGGGGACCCTGCTGGTCAAGTCATGCAATAATCTCTCCACCAAGTCTTGGCGGATCCTGCAAGTCTAAAGGTACAGAAATCAACTCCGTTTGTCTCCACGATCCCCATAGTCTTGAGAATCTCATGGCAACTGAATAAAAAGTCCTGAGGATCCTCTGATGCGGCTCCACTGAATGTAGTAGTAAATAGCTTGGAGAACCGATCAAGCCTCCATAACGAATCAGAAGTCATGGCCGCTCCATCGCCGGCATGAGCTGTGGTACCTGACCGAGTGGCCACAGCTGGCTGAATTACTGGTGCCTGAGGCTGAGGAGCTACTGGCTCCGGAGTATGAGCAATAGGAGTCTGGGCCCCTCTTCCAGCCTGAGAAGTAGCTGGGGCAACTGATAATAGATCCGCTCTGGCAATGCTATCCATAAATCCCGTTATTCTGACCAAAGCATCCCGGAGATACGGGGTAATCAAAGCCTCTCCTGGGACCTGAGCTGGGCCCACTGGAGCTGCTGGAACCGGAACCTCCTCTTCCATCTCAATATGAGGCTCCACCTCTGGGGTAGCTGCCTGGGGCTGAGCTCTACCCCTACCACGGCCTCTGATACGGCCTTGGCCCCTACCCCTCACGGGAGCTGTCTGGGGCTCGGGCTGCTGGTCAGCGAACGAAGAAGCGCGTGTCCTTACCATCTGCGAAAGGACAGAATAGAAATTCAATCAGTAATTGAGGATCAAGTAGCGCGACAAGAAAGAACAAATGAGAGACTTTTTCCTAACTCAATAGACTCTGGAGGACAAGTACAGACGTCTCCGTACCTACCTCTCAAATTCTACTAAGCTTGTTCGTGAGTGGTGAGACCTATGTAACCTAGAGCTTTGATACCAACTTGTCACGACCCGGATTTTCCCCCAATATCGGGATCGTGATGGCGCCTACTCGTGGTAGCTAGGCAAGCCACCGTATTCATACTATCCTATTTTTAACACAATTTTAATTAAATAAATGTGGAATACTTTATCGAAATGGAAATAACAAATCACAAGGTAAAATCATACCGAAATCCTCTACCCAAGACTTGGAGTCACCAACTCACAAACTACTATGGAATACTACACATAAAAGTCTGAAGGAAATATAACATAATTCTGTTTGTCTCGGAACAAAGAGACTACAGCTAGTAACATAAATAAAGAGAGAGACGCCGGGCCTGCGGACGTCTGCAAGCTACCTCGGTCTCAAAAGTGATCAACCCCCACACAATCGATTTACTGTTGCTGCTCCTGATCGTAACCTGGACCTATGCAAAAACGCACAGAAGTGTAGTATCAGCACAACCGACCCCATGTGCCGGTAAGTGCCTGGCCTATCCCGGCGAAGTAGTGACAAGCCTAGGACCAGACACCCACATAAACCCGTGCAATTCAATATATATATGTGTACCACAAAATAACAAGAAATAATCAAGTATTAACACCATAAGGAATATCTTAAAGAATTCAACAATTAACCACAGTTAATAATTTCACAAGGAAAAACAAAGTGTAATGTAAACACAAGTAATATCGATTCAAGAAATAGCAAACAGTTGCACGGCATCACCCTTCGTGCTTTTACTCTCATCCTCACCAAATAAGCAAATAAAGTACACGGCATCACCCTTCGTGCTTTTACTCTCATCCTCACATCCATGGTACGGCATGATCCTTCGTACATGGTTCAATAATAGGGCACGGCATGATCCTTCGTGCATAAATAAATAAATAAACATGGCACGGCATCACCCTTCGTGCATTATCACTCTTCCTCACCCAAATAACAATCAAATAAGTTCACAAGGAAAACAAGGTATAATGGAAACACAAGTAATATCAAGTCAAGAAATGGCAAACAATCGTACGGCATCACCCAAATAAAATATAGTGGAAAAACAAGTAATATCAAGTCAAGGAATAGCAAACAATTGCACGGCATCACCCTTCGTGCTTTTACTCTCATCCTCACCAAATAAACAAATAAAGTACACGGCATCACCCTTCGTGCTTTTACTCTCATCCTCACATCCATAGTACGGCATAATCCTTCGTACATGGTTCAATAACAGGGCACGGCATGATCCTTCGTGCATAATCAATAAATAAACATGGCACGGCATTAACCTTCGTGCATAAATAAATAAACATGGCACGACATCACCCTTCCTGCATTATCACTCTTCCTCACCCAAATAACAATCACAGTTAAGGGCAGAGAAAGAAACAACAATTCATAAATCGTCCCATCAAGGGCAATCAATAATTATCTTCACAACAAGTCCCAACAAGGGAGAACAATAACAATTCATCTGCAATATATCTCAAAATAATTATTTTCCAACGACTCACGGTCATACTAGACGCCAGTTGTATGGATGCTCGTCACCACAGCCCATACACCGCACTCGATCACATAACACATAACACATAATCCTATTCCCTCAAGCTAGGATAGAACAAACACTTACCTCGAATGCTTATGAACAATCCAATCCGTGGAAATGTCTTTTCTTTCAATTTGGCTCCAATCCAACCGTATCTATACACAATTGATTTAATATCATCAATTCTACTCAACGAACTAATTCTTAATGCCAAATACCACTTTTACAACATTCTGCCATGAATAGTAAATTTCAACCCCGGGCCCACATGGTCGGAATTCGGGGTTAGGACCAAAATCCGGTTACCCATCCCCCCACGAGTTCATGTATATATGTTGTTTCAAAATCGGACCTCAATTCGAGGTCCAATTCCCCAATTTATGAAAAACCCTATTTTCTAACAAAAACAAGAATTTTACCATGAAAATCATTGATTCCTTATGAAAAACATGTTTAATGATGTTAGGAATTGAAAGAATTAAGTAAAAAGTGACTTACAATCGTTTTGATGAAGAAGAAATCCTTGAAGAGTCGCAAATGGGTGTTTTGGTTTTGTGAAAAATGAAGAAATGACTGAAATTCGTGTTTTTCAGGTCTCCGTGTTCGCATTTGCGAACATGGGTTCGCAATTGCGAACCCCGACCAATTTCTGGAGTTTGAAAAATAAGCTAAGGGTGGGAAGTTCGCATTTGCGAACATTTGTTCGCATTTGCGAACATCTCGCATTTGCGAACTAATGTTCGCATTTGCGAACACATGCCGTATAAGGCAGTGTTCGCATTTGCGAACAATGGTTCGCATTTACGAACCAAGGCAGTTACTGGGATTTTCGCATTTGCGAACAATGGTTCGCATTTGCGAACCAAGGCAGTCACTGGGACGTTCGCATTTGCGAACAATGGTTCGCATTTGCGAACCAAGGCAGCACTGGGGACCTTCGCAAATGCGAACAATTGTTCGCATTTGCGAACAAGGCTGGGTCAAAGGGGGCTTCGCATTTGCGATAAAGGTTCGCATTTGCGAGCCTTGCCTTACATTGTCCCCTTCGCAATTGCGAGAAATTCTTCGCAATTGCGAAGCCAACAACTGGGTGAAAAACCAGCAGTTCAAAATTCAGAATTTCATCCAACGGCCTATCAAATCTTTACCCGAGCCCTCCGGGCTCTAAACCAAACATGTACACAACCTCAAAAACACATTATGGACTTGTTCGTGCGATCATATCGCCAATATCACTTCATTTTAATCAAATCGAGCCTCAAACTCATGATTTTCATACTTTTGATTTTTCAAAACTTCTTAACTTGGAACTCAAGGTCCAAAACATCTCAAACGACATCCAAATGTCACCAAACTTTACAGAAATCACATATATAATATTTAATACTTGTACCGGGCGTCGGAACCAAAATACGAGCCCGATACCAAGGTCTATTAATTTATTTCCTTTAATAATTGCATCAAAAACAATTTCACATAAAAATTCATAACTTGGGCTCTAGGCCTCAGGAATTCGACTCCGGACACATGTCCAAGTCCTATATTTTCCTACGGACCTCTCGGGACCATTCAATCTCGGGTCCGGATCCGTTTACCAAAAATGTTGACCGAAGTCAACCATATCAATATTAATATCATTTTTATCCAAATTTCTCATAGAATTCATATTTTCTATCACAAAATCTTTCCGGCTACATGCTCGGATCGTGCACGTCAATCGAGGCAACATAGGATGAGGTTTTCAAGGCCTCAGAAGCTCGAAATTATTAATAAAATAAGTGATGACCCTTTGGGTCGTCACAATTACCCACCTCGAACCGACGAAAGCTCATGCCCGCGACCCCTTAGCTCCTCGGACCGGCATCCACGCACGTCAAAACTAGCATAAATCAGCACAAATATATCAAAATAGGCTAATGGAACATAACCCAATCGAAAGAACTCGAAAAATATCAAAAATCACGAAATTTGCAAAACCCGAGCCTAGGGCCCACATCTCGAAAAATTTCGAAACTCATATTTCCAGAACCCTCGTCTTGCCACGAGTCCATACATATAAAATTTACCAAAATCGGAGTTCGATTGGCCTTTCAATATCCAAATTTTTGTTTTCAATATCTAGGCCACAATCCTTCACAATTTCTACCCAAATTCATGAAGATTGATGTTAATTCTACCATAAAATGGTGTTTTTGAGTCAAGAAACTTACCTCCGATGAATACCCGATGATTTCCCAGCGTTTTCCCGTGATTTCTTCTCTCTAGGGCTCAAAAATGGTGTTTTGGGTATATGAACCCGCGACTGGTTCTGTTCTGGTTTTAATTTCACTGCTAGACCATTCCTTCTATGCGATCGCAATGGCCCTATGCGATCGCATAGAGTTAAATTTTTCCTGTCAATTTCCCCTTCTATGCGATCGCAATGCACCTCCGCGATCGCATAGCACAACCTTCCAGGCCTCATCTTTTCTTCTCTGCGATCGCAGCACTGGTTATGCGATCGCAATGCACAGTCTGGTAAGACTATGCGATCGCACCCCTTGCTATGCGATCGCATAGCACATTTTTCTCACCCCTCCAGGCTCTTCTATGCGATCGCAATGACTCTATGCGATCGCATAGAGAAATCACTGTCTGCAATTTTCTGCAGCAACTTCATGATCAAAACTTGCCCGTTAGGCATCCGAAATGATCCCGAGACCCCCGCGACCTCAACCAAAGCCACCAATACATCACATTAACTTATTCAAACTTGCTCGTAACATAAAAACACCATAGTAAACATCAAAATCTCCCATTACACACGGATTCAAGCCTAAGTTTATTCAAAACTTCCGAAACTAACATTCGATCAAAATCCCGACCAAACGACGTCCGAATGACCTGAAAATTTGCAGGCATATCCAAAATCACCTAACGGAGCTACTGCAACTGTCGGAATTCCATTTTGACTTCCGGATCAAAATCTCACCTACCGTTCGGATTTCGCCAAAATTCAACCTTAGCCAATTCAAGCCTATTTCTACACCGGATCTCCAAATTCAATTCCGATTGCTCTCCTAAGTCATAAATGATCCCTCGAAACTAGTCGAATCATCAGAATCCGATACCGAGCACTCTAACTCGATAGTCAACTCTAGGTTGACTTTCCATATTCAAACTTCCTTCAAACATGCTATTTGCTTCATTTTCAATTCAATTCACTCCTAACTCACCCGATAGGTTCTAAAACTGATATAAAGGCATAAAACATGTAATTGCAACATGACGGGGTGGTAAATTCCCGTAACGACGGGCCGGGTCGTTACATTCTCCCCATCTTAAATAATGGCTCATCCTCGAGCGTACCCAGAGTTGTACTGGAAACAACCCAATAGCCGAATGACCTTACCAAGCATATATCCGAGCGATCATATGTCACCCTATCTCACATAAGTCAAAAAACACCATATAGTCAGAATTTCACACACCATCTGAACCATAAATCACATTGCACTTTCTGAAATCATATGCCTATACTCAGGATACACTCGGATCCACTACAATAACCCATATTCACTACTCCGGGTGAGATCAAATGATGTATCGACAACCCATTCACTCGAGATGATAGTCTGTAATCACAACAACTGGCCACAATAACCAAATACTAGCTAGAATAACATATACTCACACTCATTATTGGCTCCAATGATCATTTC
Organism: Nicotiana noctiflora; assembly: GCA_032618575.1. Lineage (NCBI taxonomy): Eukaryota > Viridiplantae > Streptophyta > Magnoliopsida > Solanales > Solanaceae > Nicotiana > Nicotiana noctiflora. The sequence continues at coordinate 48,440 of JASVEL010001269.1, read as the reverse complement.
GATTATAACACACCGCACTGGTGATATGACACCTCAACACCGGCCTAAGCCACGACGAGCACAACATAGGCTCCAATAGAAATGCCTCAACACACTCGAATCATGATAGCTCAAATCATGATAACTGTCTCCAGCAAAAGAGCTGCAATTCAATTCCTCTGTGACATCATAACATAGAACTGAGATCGCGTCTCGCATTATAGAATTAGAGTACCTGAATCCTCCCCGAGAGGTCATAACATCACATGGCCTTGCCACGATTCGCGATTCTATCCCAACGTTATTACTCATGAAGCACCTCAAGCCACTAAGCTCAAAACGGTCTGGCACGCACAGATCTAGGTCTTGAACCCACGCAATCAACCTCACCCACGGTGAAACAATTAACGTATGCTATCAAATCCTGAAAGGACACAACCGACGTGCCATTTGCCAAGCGATACTCAAAACGGACTTTTCCTCCGAAGTGGGGAAGTATTGTATACCCAGTAGCATATAACTAACTATATTTTCACAATATTCTGTTGCGGCGTGCAACCCGCTCCAATGACATACCCGTGGCGGCGTGCCACCCGATCCGGATACCACACCTGTGGCGGCGTGCCACCCGATCCACGCATAAATCTCGCAAAAAGGAAATGCATATCGAGTCGAATTTTCTCATTACAGCAAACATATATATATAGCCTCAAGCTCGGCCACATGAAACGCATCCGACAACGTTTCTCAATACCGGAACTGAATCAATGGTAGATACCTCTACACTGACATTCGCCACTAAGGTCCAACTCACAAAGCAATGCCTACCAGCCGTCCGCTGGTCCTGGGTACAACTATTCTGTTGGAGCATACTCTGATGCTCTCTGCTACGCAATTTGTGCCATTTTTCGAAATAGTCCATATCACATTAGTCTAGACAATCTGACCCATGACAACCAGTCAGCAATCAAGTATCATAATCCGAATTCGTCTTATCAAGTCAAGAGAGAGCCTCTAGGGCTTCCGATTTCCAATAATCACAAAACGGTGCCGATGCACACGATATACAACTACAGCCTAGGCGGATTAACGAGAACTTCAAGTCTCCTACACATATATAACACATGAATCACTATGCCTGATTTCGTATTCCACCGTACATATACATAACGCACATCAAGCGTCCATTCATACCACGACACACATTCAGAAATTTCACTATGCCATCAATGACTCGGTTATTATAGTCGATCCAACAAGAGAATACCACCATACCACTGGATATCATCAGTTTACATTACCTTGTCCTTTTTGGATCATATTCCCTGCCAAGTTAATAGAATAGCAGTACCATTTTCTATAATTATTAGAAAGATCGATTCTTAATTCACCTGCAGCTGTCCGCGCTGCTCAATAATTTTATTGACTTCTCATATATTATGAACTGATCTCAAAACCTAGAATATACCATATTACACTAAGACAACATGGAAATTCATATCCCTTTCCTCCGCCTCAACATCGGCGCACTCCACTAGTCAAGGACTTTCGCGATCCCATATAGAAGAAAAACTCATTACACATTCCACGCTTCGCATACCGACAGGAATATACTCATTTTCAAACCATGATAAAACACATCACAAACTATTTCTTCCCATTCGTTGCATAAGTTTAACTGCCAGGACTGAGTCCTTATACCCATATCAAGTTACACAACTGCCAGCACTCAAGAGCTTTGCTGCAATGTCTGCAAGACTCATTACTTCAACCACATACCAGGAATCAATCGTATTCCTTTTTTTTATACCATTCTGTTTGTTAACAAGTTGTTCCATTTACCAAGTTTCCTTTCTGATTCATCTCTAATTTCATATCAGTCTTTACCGTAGTACGACAATGCCTCAACCCTTTTTACCACACAAGACTCGTACGCAAGACCACACGGTCTAAGACCCATAGGCCACCGAATACTCTCTCAGTGTTCCCAGAAGTACCACATTCCACCACACTTTATTTTGATGAACTTCCCGTGATTTTTAAATTGTTATCATTACTTCCCAATGCGGATACGTAGAATTCCATCATTCACATGATATAACACAAGCCTTGATCTTTTCTAACGAAACCGCCATCTTTAGCCACATACACAATCTTAAGGCACCTGATTGTTACAAGCAAAATCTTGAACACTGCAAAACCATTCTCGGGCATCATTCACCCTTATTCAGCTATAATTCAACTGTCCTATTGAGTAGAACCACTCGTGTTTTGTTAGAACTCTAACAATGCAGATCATGATTACATATAAACACAATTTGCTATCTTATCTTTCTATACACCGAACATTCATTACCAACATCAGTTCAAAACATTCTAGTATTTCTTCACATCTACGAAGCACCATAACCTTTATCAACATTTTCCAAACATACCTAGAGACAGAGCCAACACAGCACACAATAGTGCAATCAGTTAATCAATAGCAACCTCCCCAACTTAGCTCGAAGCCATTCATCAAAGCATTTTTAACCACCCATATCATTATTACTCAAGTGATGCCGAAATGTTATAATGAGATTAAACTCAAGTCATTTACAAGCCTTGACAGAGACTCGAATCATCAGAGACCTTAACCCTTCTGCTATTTTTGCATTTATACACACACCACCAATAAGCCCACTCTCTTTAGGTGACAGAAATCTTTCTAAGTCCCAAATTTTCCAAATATTTCGGTAGAGTTTCCTTTGTAATTTGGCCTATCCACCTGCCAGAGAATCACCAAACCATTCTAACAATACATCGCAATGTATATCAACAACATTAATCTCAACACTATACAACTTATATTATCAAAATTGATACATAGACATGCACTGCACCTGCTCGAATCATAACATATGTCAAATACCTCTCACCGCAATACTCATAGCACAACCAATTCAATTTTCTCGAGTCTAAACTCATACTACCACACATAATGCACTTTACATTTCCGCTAAGAGGCAATGAACATATTTCTCACGCCCATAACTAGGGCTACATATCAAATCACAACAAGAACCGAATACCTTACAGCTCTCCCATTATCAAACTGCCATTTGCACAATAAAGATCAATACCGATCGTACGAACTTCATAATACCGGCTCACGAAATTAGTACCTTGGTGCTCAAGCCATAGCATTTCAGCACAATACCTTCCACCAGGATACACATAGCATAATCATTTTAGTCTTCCTGAGTTTGAACTCGTTCCACTACACATAAGGCACTTATATTACTGAGCGCTCGATGCGTACACAGACATGCGGAAGGAATTTCAAAAGCATATCTCAAGCTGAATCAAGTACGCACGATAAGAATTCCAAGAAATGTGAAGTGTTTCCTAAAGGTTCGCAGCCTCCCGAGGATAAGTACAGGCGACCCCGTACCGATCCACAAGACTCTACTAACCGGCTCAAGACTCATAAGGCCTAGTAAACCTAGGCTCTGATACCAACTTGTCACGACCCCAAATCCGGTCGTGATACCAACTTGTCACGACCCCAAATCTGGTCGTGATGGCGCCCAGCACACTGCTAGGCCAGCCCGACCAATCAACAACAATCACGGAGCCACAAGCTCACTTTATCCAATTTAAGCATAACAATGATAGATATATTAAAAACAGGGAACCAAGTCCCAACACGTGCCAACTCCCATAGACCGAAGGGTCAAGAGTCATGAGCCTCTACAGAGTATACAAAGTGTAAATAGTGAACATAACTGTGCACATGTGTGGGATGATTAGAACAAAATACAGACAGACTGGAGAATCAGGTCCTACGAACGCTGGAAGCTACCTCGACTGTCCAAAAGCACTCCCGAGCCGCAATAGGATCAGCTCCACTGGTGATGTACCTGGATCTGCACACAAGGTGCAGGGAGTCGGGTGTGAGTACTTCCAACTCAGTGGTAATAAAAGTAAATAATGCTGAAGGGAAGAAAACCACGATAGGCACTATCTCATGCTACACGATACAGAACTATCTTTTATCCCTTTCCAACATATGTGAGTAGGTTATTTAGAAAATCTCAATTTTTAGCTACTTTCTTTTATGATAATATACCAATACCTGGATACAATCTCAAGCAGTGCAAGTCCGCACTCAAATCAGCCCCTCGGGCTCAACACTCCTTATCAATTTACACCAGGAGATCCGGTCAATAAGGCAACTAATGCATGTGTGCCAGTAATGTATGAGTGCTAAATGTTATGCCACGTAGTACACGTAAACCAATGTATGTATGCCATGCAATGCATATGACCGCTACGGCGTGTAGCCCGATCCAATTTGGGTACCCGTGCTCATTATGGGGGGTACAGACTCCGGAGGGGCTCCTACAGCCCAAGCACAATATTAATCTCACACCTGCTGCGGTGTGCAGCCCGATCCGTATACCACTGCGGCGTGCAGTCCGATCCATGCATGTGTATGCATATGCTCACATGAAATGTCATGCCCTAACATACGGCCCTCGGCCCAATCAGTCTAACAAATAATCAAGAAAGCCCTACGGGCAACAATATCATGTTAGTCACAGCTAAAAATGTCATTAAGACCTTGTTCAAGTTTTTCATGACCTTATAAAAATGCTGAATAGCAAAATACCATTTTAAACCTTAAATTTAGAAGAAAATATGCACAGTGTTATCAAAACAATGATACCAATCCCCGAAGGATTCAAATAATTGGCACGAAGCCCAAACATGATAATTAGTCCAATTCATTTCAACAATTAGGTGTTATTATTTATTACGCGGGACGGACCAAGTCACGATCCCCAATGGTGCTCTACCCCACGCCCGTTATTCGGCATGCAAGTCACCTCAACACAGCACTAAGATGTGCAAGTCCGGGGTTTACTAACCCTCGGGACATCATTTACAAGAATTACCCACCTCGAACCGACGAAAACTCATGCCCGCGACGCCTTAGCTCCTCGAACCGGCATCCACGCACGTCAAAACTAGTCAAAATCAATACAAATATATCAAAATAGGCTAATGGAACATAACCCAATCGAAAGAACTCGAAAAATATCAAAAATCACGAAATTTGGCAAAACCCGAGCCCCGGGCCCACATCTCAAAAAATTTCGAAACTCATATTTTCGGAATCCTCGTCTCTCTACGAGTCCGTACATACCAAGAACTCCCAAATCGGACCACAAATGTCCCTTAAAATCCTAAATTTTCGTTTTTGAAAAGTTTATAAATTTTCTCCAATTCTTCCATTTGATTCACTAATACTTGATGCAAATAACCATGGAATCATTAAATATAATCACTTTTGGATAGAGAACACTTACCCCCATCCATATGGTGAAAATCGCTTCGAAAATCGCTTCAATCCGAGCTCCATAGCTCCAAAAATGATGAAACATCTCGAACTGCCCCAAATTAAATGTCCAGCGATTTTCGCATCTGCGGTTACGGTCTACCGCAGGTGTGATTTCACTGTTCATCGCTTCTGCGGAACTGTTCATCGCTGAAGCGGAAAATCACTGTTCACCCGCTTCTGGGGGTACTGTTCATCACAGAAGCGAAAATACCAGATTTGCCCCAGAAAATTGCAGCAGCTTTTTATTTCACTAAAAATGCTATAACTCAATCATACGAACTCGGAATTTGACGATTCTTTTTCCTATGACTCCGTAATTTTGATACGGATCCGGTGGTTCAAACAAAACGGAATTTGGATCATATTTCTAAGTAAAACATCAATTTTGCTCGTTAAACAATTAACTCATGTTTCGCCTCAAAAACCCAATCGCGACTTGATGAAATTAAATCAAAATTTCCGGATTAGTCCTATAATTCATTATTTAAATTCTCAAAGTCTCGAAATCAAATTTGGATCTCTAGAACTAAAAATAGACCTTTGAATCATTACATTTATGCTCAAAACGGCAAAAATCTTCCAAAAATGACCCGTTGGGCATCCGAATTTACCTCGAAGCCTCCGGGACCTCAACCAAAAGTACTAACACCTCTTATAACATCATTCAAACTTGTTCCAATCATCAAAACTCTATCGTTAACATCAAAATCATCCTTTTTCAACAAATCCAAGCTTAAGTTTAACTTTAATTTCAAAAATTCACATTCGATCAAAAACCCGACCAAACGATGTCCGAATGACTTGAAAATTTGCAGGCATATCCAAAATCACCTAACGGAGCTACTGCAACTGTCGGAATTCCATTCCGACTCTCGGGTATAAATCTCACCTATCGATCGGATTTTGCCAAAATTCAACCTTAGCCAATTCAAGCCTATTTCTACACCAGATCTCCAAATTCAATTCCGATTGCTCTCCTAAGTCATAAATGATCCCTCGAAACTAGTCGAATCATCAGAATCCGATTCCGAGCACTCTAACTCGATAGTCAACTCTAGGTTGACTTTTCATATTCAAACTTCCTTCAAACATGCTATTTGCTTCATTTTTAATTCAATTCACTCCTAACTCACCCGATAGGTTCTAACACTGATATAGAAGCATAAGATATGTTAATGCAAGGTAACGGGGTGGAAATTTCTGTAACGATGGGCTGGGTCATTACACTGCTAGGCTAGCCCGACCAATCAACAACAATCACGGAGCCACAAGCTCACTTTATCCAATTTAAGCATAACAGTGATAGATATATTAAAAACAGGGAACTAAGTCCCAACACGTGCCAACTCCCATAGACCGAAGGGTCAAGAGTCATGAGCCTCTACAGAGTATACAAAGTGTAAATAGTGAATAATACTGTGCACAAGTGTGGGGTGATCAGAACAAAAATACAGACAAACTGGAGAATCAGGTCCTGCGAACGCTGGCAGCTACCTCGACTATCCAAAAGCACTCCCGAGCCGCAATAGAATCAGCTCCACCGTGATGTACCTGGATCTGCACACAAGGTGCAGGGAGTCGGGTGTGAGTACTTCCAACTCAGCAGTAATAAAAGTAAACCACGATAGGCACTATCTCATGCTACACAATACATAACTATCTTTTTATTCCTTTCAAGCATATGTGAGTAGATTATTTAGGAATCTCGATTTTTAGCTACTTTCTTTCATGATAATATACCAATACCTGGATACAATCTCAAGCAGTGCAAGTCCGCACTCTAATCAGCCCCTCGGGCTCAGCACTCCTTATCAATTTACACCAGGAGATTTGGTCAATAAGGCAACTAATGCATGTGTGCCAGTAAAGTATGAGTGCTGAATGTTATGACACGTAGTACACGTAAACCAATGTATGTATGCCATGCAATGCATATGACCGCTACGGCGTGTAGCCCGATCCAATTTGGGTACCCGTGCTCACTGTGGGGGTTCAGACTCCGGAGGGCTCCTACAGCCCAAGCACAATATTAATATCACACCTGCTGCGGCGCGCAGCCCGATCCGTATACCACTGCGGCGTGCAGTCCGATCCATGCATGTGTATGCATATGCTCATATGAAATGTCATGCCCTAACATATGGCCCTCGGCTAAATCAGTCTAACAAATAATCAAGAAAGCCCTACGGGCAACAGTATCATATTAGTCACAGCTAAAAATGTTATTAAGACCTTGTTCAAGTTTTTCATAACCTTATAAAAATGCTGAATAGAAAAAATACTATTTTAAACCTTGAATTTAGAATAAAATATGCATAGTGTTATCAAAACAATGATACCAATCCCTGAAGGATTCAGATAATTGGCACGAAGCCGAAACATGATAATTAGTCCAATTCATTTCAATAATTAGGTGTTATTATTTATTATGCGGGACGGACCAAGTCACAATCCCCAATGGTGCTCTACCCCACGCCCGTTATCTGGCGTGCAAGTCACCTTAACACAGCACTAAGATGTGCAAGTCCGGGGTTTACTAACCCTTAGGACATCATTTACAAGTATTACCCACCTCGAACCGACGAAAGCTCATGCCCACGACGCCTTTGCTCCTCGAACCGGCATCCACGCACGTCAAAACTAGCATAAATCAGCACAAATATATCAAAATAGGCTAATGGAACATAACCCAATCGAAAGAACTCGAAAAATATCAAAAATCAAGAAATTTGCAAAACCCGAGCCCTGGGCCCACATCTCGAAAAATTTTGAAACTCATATTTCCAAAACCCTCGTCTCGCCACGAGTCCATACATATAAAATTTTCCAAAATCGGAGTTCGATTGGCCTTTCAAAATCCAAATTTTCGTTTTCAATATCTAGGCCACAATCCTTCACAATTTCTACCCAAATTCATGAAGATTGATGTTAATTCTACCATAAAATGGTGTTTTTGAGTCAAGAAACTTACCTCGGATGAATACCCGATGATTTCCCAGCGTTTTCCCGTGATTCCTTCTCTCTAGGGCTCAAAAATGGTGTTTTGGGTATATGAACCCGCGACTGGTTCTGTTCTGGTTTTAATTTCACTGCCAGACCATTCCTTCTATGCGATCGCAATGGCCCTATGCGATCGCATAGAGTTAAATTTTTCCTGTCAATTTCCCCTTCTATGCGATCGCAATGCACCTCCGCGATCGCATAGCACAACCTTCTAGACCTCATCTTTTCTTCTCTGCGATCGCAGCACTGGTTATGCGATCGCAATGTACAGTCTGATAAGCCTATGCGATCGCACCCTTGCTATGCGATCGCATAGTACATTTTTGTCACCCCTCCAGGCTCTTCTATGCGATCGCAATGACTCTATGCGATCGCATAGAGCAATCACTGTCTGCAATTTTCTGCAGCAACTTCATGATCAAAACTTGCCCGTTAGGCATCCGAAATGATCCCGAGACCCCGCGACCTCAACCAAAGCCACCAATACATCACATTAACTCATTCAAACTTGCTCGTAACATAAAAACACCATAGTAAACATCAAAATCTCCCATTACACACGGATTCAAGCCTAAGTTTATTCAAAACTTCTGAAACTAACAATCGATCAAAATCCCAACCAAACGACGTCCGAATGACCTAAAAGTTTGTAGGCATATCCAAAATCACCTAACGGAGCTACTGCAACTGTCGGAATTCCATTCCGACTTCCGGATCAAAATCTCACCTACCGTTCGGATTTCGCCAAAATTCAACCTTAGCCAATTCAAGCCTATTTCTACACCGGATCTCCAAATTCAATTCCGATTGCTCTCCTAAGTCATAAATGATCCCTCGAAACTAGTCGAATCATCAGAATCCGATTCCGAGCACTCTAACTCGATAGTCAACTCTAGGTTGACTTTCCATATTCAAACTTCCTTCAAACATGCTATTTGCTTCATTTTCAATTCAATTCACTCCTAACTCACCCGATAGGTTCTAAAACTGATATAAAGGCATAAAACATGTAATTGCAACATGACGGGGTGGTAAATTCCCGTAACGACGGGCCGGGTCGTTACGCAAGATGAAGAATCTACGGAACAAAAAGTAATATTTGATGAAAATATATTTGAACAAATAAAAGGAAGAGAATTAGACTTAAGTGTAGATAAAATATTAGATATACCAAAAATGAAAATTTGGTTTAAAAGAAGTAAAGAAGAATACTATGTAATTAGCCAAAGAGAACACATAAATATACCAAAGGAAAAGCTAAAATACCAATAATAAATAAACGTATTATAAATAAAGAAATACAGGATATAAGGGCAAAAAACCCAATTAAATATGTACATATAGGAGGAACAGAAATATTAATAAAAGCATGTTTTAGAGAAGGGATAGATACACCAATAGAAATTTACCTAGCAGATGATAGAATTATACAACCTATAGAAAAAAGCATAATAAGTGCAGTACGAGGAAATTTGATATACCAAAAATTTAAATTCATAATTAGTGTTAACTATTCAGTAGCGATAAATGATAAAAATATAGATAAATCACTTGTATTATACTGGAAAATGTCAGGAATAGAATTAACCCCAGGTAGTAAGATATTTACAGCAAGATGTAAAAACTTATATATATTAACAACCAAACATAAGATAATGGCAAGAAATAAAATAAACAAAATAAAGATAGAAAATCCTTTTGAAAGAATAGTTACAGTTATAGATAACAATGAGTATAGTTATAATGAATTAGACATAGAAGAAGATTTAGACATAGTAAAAGAAAGACTAAGCACAACAAAAAGATTAAGTTTTGAAGTAGGTCAAACATCATCAAATAAAACAAGCATATCAGATAAGGTAGGATATAAAATACCTAAACTTATAGAGCAATTACCAAAAGAAATAAAATATCATCATTATTACATAACAGGAGTAATGAATGAAAGAAAATACTTAATACTAATAAATACAGGACAAGAAGAAAACTATATAATAAGAGAATTAATCACAGAAGATGAGATACTAACTAGTGAAAAATTATACCCCGAATTACCTAAAGGAATGATAACTAGTGAAGAAATAGTTGAAAAAGAAATAATTATAGGAGGAATAATTAGGATAATAAGATTTAAAATATATCAGGGAGATAAAAATATTATATTAGGAATAAAATGGCTAGAAAAAGTTAAACCATACAACTTAGATAATGAACAACTAATCATACATTATGAAAATAAGAAAGTAACAATAAAAGGAACTATACTATAAATATGAAAATACATATAAAAATAATAGTGGAAGGATACTACATGTGACGACCCAAAGGGTCATCACTTGTTTTATTAATCATTTCGAGCTTCTGGAGGTCTTGAAAACCTTATTTATAGTTGCCTCGATTTGCGTGCACAGTTCGGGCACGAAGCTGGAAATTTTTTATGTTGAAATATGTGAAATATGTGAAAACTTTGAGGAATTTTGATATTAACATTGATATGGTTGACTTTGGTCAACATTTTTGATAAACGGACCCGGAACCATGATTTGACGGTCTTAGAAAATCCGTAGAAAAATATGGAACTTGGGCGTATGCCCGGAATTGAAATCCGAGGTCTAGAACCCCGGTAAAAGAATTTTTCTGTAAAATTGTTTTCTGAAAATGTATAAGGAAAATGAAACTGAAATTTGATTGAAAAGTGGTGATATCGGGCTCGTATTTTGGTTCCTACACCCGGTACAAGTCAAATATATTGGTTAAGCGCTTCCTGTAAAGTTTGGTTGAAAACGGACGTCGTTTGATGTGTAGCCCGATCCATTTAACGTCGACGGCGCTCACTGGGGTGTGTACAGACTCCGGAGGGGCTCCTACAGCCCAAGCGCAATACTGCTGCGGCGTGCAACCCGATCCTCATATCAACCGCTGCGGCGTGCAGCCCGATCCTCATATATACTGCTGCGGCGTGCAGCCCGATCCATCCTCAGTCCACATAAATCAGATAAGTCACAAAAACTGTTCATTTTTTTTAATTCCAATTTCCAGTTCATAATTTATGAAAAATACTTTAACTTTTATTTAATTTGCAAAAACCGGGGACTTAGCATTTCAATACTGTGATTTCAATTTCCAGGACTGAGATCAGTGATTAAGCAAGTATAGCTATCACATAAATATTATCCCCTAAGGATACTACAGGTCGGCACAAGGCCCCAAACAAGGCTTACAACCCACAAATATGTCAAACACAGTGTATTTCCATCACTAATAGCATATTATCCATATCCGGGATGGACCAAGTCTCAATCCCCAGTCACAATCAATCCCGCACCTGCCACGGGGTGCGAGCCATGCCCTACTAGCGTCACATTGTGCTAAGCCGGGGTTTCGAACCATCAGGCTACCATATACACAAACTACTCACCTCTAGGCGGTCGTAGATTCGTCCGCGATAACTTTTCCCTTCATATTTGCCGCCTCGTGCTAGTCAAACACAACAATTATATCAAATACGGGTCAAAGAAACATAACCCAATTCAATTTATACGAAATACGCAATAATACACCAAGTTGGTAAAACCCGGACCCCAGGCCCGCTTCTTGAAAAATTCCGATATTCATACCAACAGATTCCTCGTCTCGCCACGAGTCCGTGCATATAAAATTTATCGAAATCGGAGTTCGAATAGCCTTTCAAAACCCAAAAATTCGTTTTCATGATTTAGGCCCTAGTTCTTCACAAATTCTACCAATTTCAGAAATTTTGGTGTTTATTCTAGCATAAAATCATGTTTTTGAGTCAAGAAACTTACCTCCAGCGATTACCCATTGATTTCTCTCTTAAAAATCACCTCAGAAGCTTCTTCCCGTTCCAAAATTGGAAGAAAACTCGACCTTCTCGTTCTAGGTATACTGTTCACGCGTTTTGCTGCTCCCAATGGATTCCTTGCGCAATTCTAATGAATTTAGGCTTTTGAATCACTCAATTTGACCTTATAATGAAGGAGATATGTAGGTTTTAAGATTTGCCAATAGTGCAGGTTTTTAATACGCCGTCAGGGGCAGTTTCGTCATTAACCTGAAAATCTGGGCAACCTTAGTAAAATAGCCATAAAATACTCATACGATGTCCAAATTCGATGATTCTTTTTGATACGGGTCCATAATTACGATACGGATCTAATTATTTATTCAAAACAGTAATTGGAGCTCATTTGTTCAATATAATATCATTTATGCTTTAAAAAAACGATATCGAAGCATAAGAAAAACGAGCATAACGCAACCCAAACCGATCTGAAACTCATCCGAGCTCCTTGGGACTGTATACGAACATACTAACATGCCACATATGATCATGTAAACTTAGTTTCACTCTCAAAACACCAAAACTAATATCAAAACACCAAATTTACATCGGATTCAAGCATAAGTTCTTCCAAAACTTCCGAAACTTGCATTTGATCTAAAACTCGACCTAAACACCTCCGAATGATCTAAAGTTTTGCACGCATATCCAAAATCACATAACGGAGATACTGCAACTCTCGGGATTTCGTTCTGAGCCCCGGATCAAAATCTCACCTTCCGTTCGGATTTCGCCAAAATTCAACCTTAGCCAATTCAAGCCTAAAACTTCACCGGACCTCCGAATTCGATTCCGATTGCTCTCCTAAGCCATAAATGATCCTCCAAAACTAGTCGAATCATCAAAATTCAATTCCGAGCTGCCAAAGTCATTGGTCAACATTCGGTTGACTTTTCCAACCTATTCTTCTCAAAAAGGGATTTATGGCCTTATTTCTATCTAAATTCCCTCCGATTTGCTTCTAAATTTCCAAACACATATAAGTTAGCATATTGAAATATTAAATGGAGAAAATGGGGCGATAACTCCCGTAGCGACGGGCTGGGTCGTTACATTCTCCCCAACTTAAATAAACGCTCGTCCTCGAGCGTACCTAGAGTTGTACTAGAAGCAACCCAATACCTGACTGACCTTACCAAGCATATATGCGGGGTGGTACCACGTCACCCTATCCATCATAAGTCTGATAACACAATATAGCTGAACTTTCACAGTCCATCTGAAACATAGACCACATTTCACCTCCGAAATCATATGCCAAATCTGAATCCCACGTCTATATTCAGAATACACTCGAACCAACTGTAATAGCCCATACTCGCCACTCCGGGTGAGATCTTATGGTGTACCAAACAACTCAATCACTCGAGATGATGCCCTCTAATCACAACAATTTCCCACGATAACCAAATATTACCGAAAAACCTTTCTCGTTAGCTAAAGTCTTATTCCAACACCTTCATGTATGTTGCCCAAGGCAACCGAACACACGATATATCGAATCCATCTCTCAGGTCATCCATTCATGAATCCATTTCCCTTTTTGACCGACATTACAATATATTTCGGAGCCAAACCTCGATGTATTCCTTTCTAACCAGCTGAAATCATATATGCCCGCACTCATTAATGGCTCCAACGATCATTCCAATTATGACACACCGCACTAGTGATATGACACCTCAACACCGGCCTAAGCCATAATGAGCACAACACAGGCTCCAATAAGAAACGCTTGAACATACTCAAATCATGACAACTACCTCAAACAAGGAGCTGTAATTGAAATTCCTCAATACCGTCACAACACATAACTGAGATCTTGTCTCACATTATAGAATTAGAGTACTTGAATCCTCCTCGAAAGGTCATAACTTCACGTGGCCTTGCCACGGCTCATGATTCCATCCAAACACTATTACTCCTGAAGCACCTCAAGTCACCATGCTCAAAACAGTCAGCCACGCACAGATTTAGGTCTGAACTCAAGCAATCAATCTCACCCACGGTGAAACAATTAATATACGCCATCAAATCTTGTAAGGACACAACCGATGCGCCAGTCGCCGAGCGACACCCAACACTGACTTTCCTCAGAGACTAGGAAGTATAGTACGCAAGGTAACCTATAGAAAAAAAAACTATGCTCCATATTACACGGTTGCAGCGTGCAACTTGCTCAAAATGACATACCCGTGGTGGCGTGCCACCCGATCCAGATACCGTACCTGTGGCGGCATGCCACCCGATCCAAATAACCCGTGGCGGCGTGCCACCCGATCCACGCAAAACTCTCGCAAAAAAAAAATGCACACCGAGTCAAATTTCTCATTACAACAAACATATATAGCCTCAAGCTCGGCCGCAAGATATGCATCCGACAAAGTCTCCCCAATGCCGAAACTGGATCAATAGTAGAAACCTTTGCATTGATATCCGCCACGAAGGCCCCACTGACAAAGCAATACCTACCCGCCGTCCGCTGGTCCTGGGTACAACTACCCTGTTGGAGCATACTCTGATGCACTCTGTTAAGCAATTTGTGCCATTTCCGACATAGTCCATATCACATTAGTCTATACGACCTGACTTATGACAACCAGTCCGAAATAGAGTATCATAACCCCAAATTCATCATATCAAACTAAGAGAGAGCCACTAGGGCTTCCAATTTCCAATAATCGCTAAACGATGCCGATACCCCAATATACAACCAGTGCATAGGCGGATTACGAGAACTTCTAGTCTCCATTACCTATATAACATATGATTCACTATGCCCCACATTCCACTGTACGAATACTTAACACACATCAATCATCTATTCATACCACGAAAGTCATTCAAAAATTTCCCTATGCCATCAACAACTCAATCATCACAGTCGATCCAACAAGAGAATACCACCATACCACTAGGTATTATCAGTTTACATTACTTTGTCCTTTTTGACCACATATCCTGCCAACCACTAGAATAGCAGTACCATTGATCGATTCTTAAATCACCTGCAGCTACCCGCACTACCCAATAATTTTTAATGACTTCCCATATATTATGAACTGATCTCAAGACCTTGAACATGCCATTATCAACTTCCCATAACACATCGCATATACCATACCACACTAAGATAACATGGAAAATTTCCATCCCTCTCCTATGCCACATACATCGACGCACTCAACTAGTCAAGGACCTTCATGATCCCATATAGAAGAAAAGTCATTACACGTTCCATGTTTCGCATACCGACCGAAATATACTCCCTTTCAAACCACGATAGAACACATCACAAACTCTTTCTCCTAATTTATTGCACAAGATGAACTGCCAGGACTGAGTCCCTTTTACCCAAACCCAGCTAAGCAAACTGCCAGCACGCAAGAGCTTTGTTGCACAATACCTACAAGACTCATTACTTCGAACACATGCCAGGAATTAATCTTATCCTTATTACACCGTTTCGGTTCATTATCAAGCTGTCCCATTTAACCAATTTCCTTTCTAATTCATCTTTAATTTAATATTAGCCTTTACTGTAGCACAACAATACCTCAACTCAGGTTACCACACGAGACTCATACATAAGACTACACGGTCTCAGGCTCACAGGCCGCTGAATACTCACTCAATGTTTCCCATAAGTACCACATTCTACAATGCTTTATTTTGAAGAACTTCCTACGATTTGGAATTCGTTATCATTACCTCCCAATACGGACACATAGAATCCCATCATTCACATAACATAACAAAAGTCTTGATTTCTTCTAACGAAACCACCGTCTTTAGCCATATACACAATCTTAATACACCTGACTGTTACAAGCAAAATCTTAAACACCGCAAAACCATTCTCGGGCGTCTTTCACCCTTATTCAATTATAATCCAACTGTCTTATTGAACAGAACCACTCGTGCCTTGTTAGAACTCTGACACCGCAGAACATGATTTCATACAGATGCAATTAGCTATCTTTCTTTTCTATATATCGAACATTCTTTACCAACAGCAGTTCAAGTCATCCTAGTATTTCTTCACATCTACGAAGAACCATAACCGTTATACGAATTTTCCCAACAGACTAGAGACAGAACCAACATAGCACACAATAGTGCAATCAGTTAATCAATAACAACCTCCCCAACTTGGCTCGGAGCCATACATCAAAGAACTTTTAACCACTCATATCATTATTACTCAAATGATGCCACAAGGTTATAGTGAGATTAAACTCAAGTCATTTACAAGCCTTGGTAGAGACTCGAATCATCAGAGACCTTAACTCTTCTGCAATTCTTGCATTTATACACACACCACAGTTAAGCCTACTCTCTTTAGGTGACAGAATCTTTTCTAAGTCCCAAATTTTTCAAAAATTTCGGCAGAGTTCCCTTTGTAAATTGGCCTATCCACCTGCCAGAGAATCACCAAACCATTCTAACAATACATCCACAACTCAACAAGACATCACAATGCATTTCAACAACATTAAATCTCAGTACTATACGAATCATATTATCACAATTAATACCTGAACATGCATTGCACCCGCTCGAATCATAACATATATCAAATACCCTTCAATTACACATCAGAATCAACCCACCTACCTTGCCTCAATCTAGTATTTCAGTACAACACCTTCCACCAGGATACACATAGCATAATCACTTTAGTCTTCCTGCGTCTAAACGCGTTCTACTACACGTAAGGCACTTTACCTTCCAACTAAGAGATATGATAAATATTCACCACGCCCGTAGCTCGGGGCTACACAACAGATTACAATAAGGATCTAACACCTGACAGCTCGTACACTATTAAGCTTCCATTTCCATAGTTAGGAACAATACCGATCACACGAAATTTCATAATACCATTTTGTGAAATCAGCACTTTGGTGCTCATGTCATAGACATAGATCTGGCCTCAAGTCCTCCCGACTGGCCCACCATGAACTCGTAGAGATTATATCTCGCCCCTCGATCAGGGAATCACAAACCCTCAAGGCAATTATATTACCGAGCGCTCGAAGCGTACACAGACGTGTGGAAAGAATTCTAAAAATTATATCTCAAGCTGAATCAAGTACGCACGATAAGAATTCCAAGAAATGTGAAGTGTTTCCTAAAGGTTTGCAGCCTCCCGAGGATAAGTACAGGTGTCCCCATACCGATCCACAAGACTCTACCAACCGGCTCAAGACTCATGGGCCTAGTAACCTTGGCTCTGATACCAACTTGCCACGACCCCAATCTCGGTCGTGATGGCGCCTAACACAACTGCTAGGCAAGCCCGACCATTTACACTCTCATCTCGAGCATGAAGCTCAAATAGAATAAGAAGAGAAGCCAGGTCCTGCGAACGCCAGCAGCTACCTCAGCAACTCGGATAAATACTGATAAAAGCTGGAGTGCTCGTCTATCCCTCATGTGTACCTGAATCTGCACACAAAGGTGCAGGGAGTAGGGGTGAGTACTAAGTACTCAATGAGTAATAAATATATAAAAGCAGCTGAAAGAAGGAAATCCACAGAATACCACAGTATGAAGCTAACTACAGTCTGAATCTCCTAAGAACTAGTATCAATAGTACAATACAGCTACCACAAAATAATTTAACAAATAAAGATGCAATGCAATGCACATAACCGCTACGGCGTGTAGCCCGATCCATTTAATGTCGACGGCGCTCACTGGGGGTGTGTACAGACTCCGGAGGGGCTCCTACAGCCCAAGCGCAATACTGCTGCGGCGTGCAGCCCGATCCTCATATCAACCGCTGCGGCGTGCAGCCCGATCCTCATATAAACTATTGCGGCGTGCAGCCCGATCCATCCTCAGTCCACATAAATCAGATAAGTCACAAAAATAGTTCATTTTTCTTAATTCCAATTTCCAGTTCATAATTTATGGAAAATACTTTAACTTTTATTTAATTTGCAAAAACCGGGGACTTAGCATTTCAATACTGTGATTTCAATTTCCAGGACTGAGATCAGTGATTAAGCAAGTATAGCTATCACATAAATATTATCCTCTAAGGATACTACAGGTCGGCACAAGGCCCCAAACAAGGCTTACAGCCCACAAATATGTCAAACACAGTGTATTTCCATCACTAATAGCATAATATCCATATCCGGGATGGACCAAGTCTCAATCCCCAGTCACAATCAATCCCGCACCTGCCACGGGGTGCGAGCCATGCCCTACTAGCGTCACATTGTGCTAAGTCGGGGTTTCGAACCCTCAGGCTACCATATACACAAACTACTTACCTCTAGGCGGTCGTAGATTCGTCCGCGATACCTTTTCCCTTCAAATTTACCGCCTCGTGCGTAGAATCTAGTCAAACACAACAATTATATCAAATACGGGTCAAAGAAACATAACCCAATTCAATTTATACGAAATACGCAATAATACACCAAATTGGTAAAACCCGGACCCCGGGCCCGCTTCTTGAAAAATTCGGAAATTCATACCAACAGATTCCTCGTCTCGCCACGAGTCCGTGCATATAAAATTTATCGAAATCGGAGTTCGAATAGCCTTTCAAAACCCAAAAATTCGTTTTCATGATTTAGGCCCTAGTTCTTCACAAATTCTACCAATTTCAGAAATTTTGGTGTTTATTCTAGCATAAAATCATGTTTTTGAGTCAAGAAACTTACCTCCAGCGATTACCCATTGATTTCTCTCTTAAAAATCACCTCAGAAGCTTCTTCCCGTTCCAAAATTGGAAGAAAACTCGACCTTCTCGTTCTAGGTATACTGTTCACGCGTTTTACTACTCCCAATGGATTCCCTGTGCCATTCTAATGAATTTAGGCTTTTGAATCACTCAATTTGACCTTATAATGAAGGAGATATGTAGGTTTTAAGATTTGCCAATAGTGCAGGTTTTTAATACGCTGTCAGGGGCAGTTTCGTCATTAACCTGAAAATCTGGGCAACCTTAGTAAAATAGCCATAAAATACTCATACGATGTCCAAATTCGATGATTCTTTTTGATACGGGTCCATAATTACGATACGGATCTAATTATTTATTCAAAACAGTAATTGGAGCTCATTTGTTCAATATAATATCATTTATGCTTGAAAAAAACGATGTCGAAGCATAAGAAAAACGAGCATAACGCAACCCAAATCTATCTGAAACTCATCCGAGCTCCTCGGGACTGTATACGAACATACTAACATGCCACATATGATCATGTAAACTTAGTTTCACTCTCAAAACACCAAAACTAATATCAAAATACCAAATTTACATCGGATTCAAGCATAAGTTCTTCCAAAACTTCCGAAACTTGCATTTGATCTAAAACTCGACCTAAACACCTCCGAATGATCTAAAGTTTTGCACGCATATCCAAAATCACAAAACGGAGATACTGCAACTCTCGGGATTTCGTTCTGAGCCCCGGATCAAAATCTCACCTTCCGTTCGGATTTCGCCAAAATTCAACCTTAGCCAATTCAAGCCTAAAACTTCACCGGACCTCCGAATTCGATTCCGATTGCTCTCCTAAGCCATAAATGATCCTCCAAAACTAGTCGAATCATCAGAATTCAATTCCGAGCTGCCAAAGTCATCGGTCAATATTCGGTTGACTTTTCCAACCTATTCTTCTCAAAAAGGAATTTATGGCCTTATTTCTATCTAAATTCCCTCCGATTTGCTTCTAATTTTCCAAACACATATAAGTTAGCATATTGAAGTATTAAATGGAGAAAATGGGGCGATAACTCCCGTAACGACGGGCTGGGTCGTTACAATTGTTCGTAAAACAATTGAGGTAAGTGTTTGTTCTATCCTAGCTTGAAGGAATAGGAATTTAGTTATGTATAAATTGTTGATTAAAAGTTATTGGTGTTATACCGGTAATGGAGATAAATTGTTGAAATTATTATCAATTATTGGTTCAAAACCGGTAATTATAAATATTGTTGATGTAGAGATTATTGGCTAAATGCCGGTAATATATATATTTATGAATTAGGATCGTGTGGCGCGCCGACCACTTATATATTTATGAATTGGGATCGTGTGGCACGTCGACCACTTATATAATAAGAAATGGGTTCGTGTGGCATGCCGACCACAAAGTGATTTAAATCTTGGCATTGGTCATAGTTCCCGGTAGCCTATTGATATATTTGGGAGCGGGTGGTACGCCTACCACAAGATATAATTACTGTGATAGTTGGGAGCGGGTGGTACGCCTACCACGAGATATGAAATGAAAAAGGAATTGAGACATGAAAGTAAGATTTATTCTGTTGACTAGATTATTCTGGATATCACGAGTTATTGACTGTTATTTCAGAGTAGAGTCTTTCCTTATAAATGTTTTGTACATGTATATATATTGCAACTGTACAGGTTTATGTGGGTGACTGGCCTTAGTCTCGTCACTATTTCGCTGGGATAGGTATATATATATATGCAACTGTACAGGTTTACGTGGGTGACTGGCCTTAGCCTCGTCACTATTTCGCTGGGATAGGCCAGGCACTTACCAGCACATGGGGTCGGTTGTGCCGATACTGCACTCTGCGCTCTTTTTGCGCAGATACAGGTTACGGACAGCAGTAGCGGCAGTAGCGATTTGTGGATTTTCTGACTACTGAGACTACGAGGTAGCCTTGCAGGCGTCCGCAGGACCCGTTGTCTCTTCTATCTATGCTTTTCATTCTGTTATCTCATGTATTCGAGATAAACTGCTTATATTTTCTTTCAGACAATTGTGTGTATTATTCTTAGAAGTTTGTGAGTATTGTGACACCAGTCTTGGGCAGTGTATCATGTTTGGGTTTTCTTTATCATATTTTATAAGATTGACTAAGTCTTCCGCTAAGTTTGATTATTCCGCTTGTAATTTATATGTTTTTAATTTTAATGTCTTAATAAGAATTCGGTAATTAATGGAGGTGTAATTAATATTTGGCTTGCCTAGCTTCCATTAGTAGGCGCCATCATGACCCCCGATGCTGGGAAATCTGGGTCGTGACAAGTTGGCTTCAGAGCACTAGGTTGCACAGGTCTCACAACTCACGAACAACCTTAGTAGAGTCTGAAGGATCGGTACGGAGACGTCTGTATTTATCCTCCAGAGGCTACATAGTTAGGAAAATATTCCCTTTATTCTTTCCAGTCGTGCGACTTGATCTTTCAAATGTTAATTGAATTTCTACTATGTTCTTCCGCAGATGGTAAGAACACGTGCATCTTCATCTAATGACAAGCAGCCCGAGGTCCCAGCAGCGGCAGCTCCCGCTAGGAGCAGAGGCCGAGGTCGAGGTCGTCCTAAAGGCCAAGGTAGGGGCAGAGCTCAGCCCCGAGCAGTAGCACGAGTGGCAGAACCTCAGGCTCATATCGAGGAGGAGGTTCCATCCCCAGCAGCTCCAGTAGGCCCAGCTCAGGTCCTAGGAGGAGTTATGTTTTCACCGGATCTTCAGGATGCTTTGGTCCGGATAGCAGGTTTTATGGACAATATCACCAGAGCAGGTTTATTACCAGTAGCACCAGCCACTTCTCAGGCTGGAGGAGGTAATCAGACTCCTACTACGCGCACTCCAGAGCCAGTAATTCCCCAGGCTCAGGTACCTGTGATTCAGCCAGTTGAGGCAGCTCAGCCTGTTATTGTGACTCTGTCTAATAAGGGTGCAGCTATGTCCGCTGACGCATTATGGAGATTGGACAGGTTTACCAAGCTGTTCACTACCACATTCAGTGGCACTCCTTCAGAGGATCCACATAATTTCCTATACAGCTGCCACGAGGTTCTCCGTACTATGGGCATTGTGGTGACTAATGGTGTGGACTTTGCTACTTTTCGATTATCTGGTTCTGCCAAGACTTGGTGGAGGGATTATTGTCTATCCAGGCCAGCGGGATCATCATCTTTGACTTGGGGGCAATTTGCAGGAATTATTCTTGGAAAAGTTCCTTCCAGCAACTCAGCGGGAGGTTATGCGCAGACAATTTGAGTGTCTTCATCAGGGTTCTATGTCTGTCACACAGTACGAGACTAGGTTCGTGGACCTGGCTCGTCATGCTATTATCATACTTCCCACAGATCGGGAAAGGGTGAGAAGGTTTATTAATGGCTTGAATCAGCCAATTCGACTACAGATGGCTTTGGGGGCAGGAACTGAAATCACTTTTTAGGAGGCGGCTAATGCAGCCCACCGGATCGAGATGGCTCTGTCACAGGGAGTAGGTCGTGGATCAGATAAGAGGCCCCATAATTCGGGAAGATTCAGTGGTACATCGTCGGAAGATAGAGATTTTCATGATAGAGGCCATCCTCCTAGGCCTTATCAGTCAGCTCTTCAGGTTTCTCATGATGCTTCAGGTGATCGTAATTCTCAGCCACGCTACTCTGATCAGCAACCTATCAGTGCGCCACCACTTCGCTATTTTCAGCAGCCGAGGGCTTGTTTTACGTGCGGTGATCTTAGGCACATTGCAAAGTATTGCCCTCGAGCTTCTGACAGATCTCAGCAGCAGGGTTCTCGTGCCATGATTCAGGCCCCAGTTCCCCCACAGCCTGCCCAGCCAGCTAGAGGCGGGGGTAGAGGACATAGAGGTGGAGGTAGAGGTCATAGAGGTGGAGCTCAGACCGATAGAGGTAGAGACCAGCCAGCAGCTGATCGTCCTAGAGATACTGCTCAGGGTGGTGGGGCACAGCCCCGATGTAATGCACTTCCCACCAGACCAGAGGCTGAGTCTTCCGATGCCGTCATTACAGGTATTATTTTGGTTTGTGATAGAAAGGCATCAGCATTATTTGACCCTGGGTCTACATATTCGTACGTGTCTTCCTATTTTGCACGGTAATTGATTCAGCCCAGTGATCCATTGAGTGTTCCTGTTCATGTGTCTACACCAGTAGGCGATTCTATTATGGTTGATCGAGTTCATCGGTCATGTATTATAGTAATTGAGGGTCTCGAGACCCGTGATGATTTATTACTCCTAAATATGGTTGACTTTGATATTATACTAGGCATGGACTGGCTATCTCCATATCATGCTATTTTAGATTGCCATGCCAAGACTCTGACTTTAGCTCTGCCGAATTTGCCTCGTATAGAGTGGAAAGGAATTTCTAGTCATACTAGTCGCAATGTTATTTCTTATGTCAAGGCTCTGCGTATGGTTGGAAAGGGATGCTTGGCTTATTTGGCCTATGTCCGTGATTCCAATGCTGAGGTTCCTTCTATTGACTCTGTGCCTATGGTTCGCGAATTTCTTAAAGTATTTCCTTCAGACTTACCAGGTATGCCGCCCGATAGGGATATTGATTTTTGCATTGACTTGGCTCCGGGCACTCAGCCCATTTCCATTCCCCCATATCGTATGGCTCCGCCAGAGTTAAAAGAATTGAAGGAGCAGTTGCAGGATTTACTTGAAAAGGGTTTCATTAGACCCAGTGTTTCGCCGTGAGGTGCACCAGTATTATTTGTAAAGAAGAAAGATGGTTCGATGAGAATGTGCATTGACTATCGACAGTTAAACAAGGTGACTATCAACAATAAATATCCACTTCCGCCAATTGATGATTTATTTGATCAGCTTCGGGGTGCCAAGGTATTTTCAAAGATAGATTTGAGATCTGGCTATCATCAGCTGAAGATTAGGGCATTTTATGTCCCTAAGACAGCGTTCCGCACTCGGTATGGACATTATGAATTTCTGGTCATGTCTTTTGGGTTGACAAATGCTCCAGCAGCTTTTATGGAATTAATGAATCAGGTGTTCCGGCCTTATTTAGACTTGTTTGTAATAGTCTTCATTGATGATATATTAATATATTCCCGCAGTCAGGAGGAGCATGCGCAACATCTCAGAGTGGCCTTGCAGACTCTGAGAGATAGCCAGCTATATGCAAAATTTTCAAAGTGTGAATTTTGGCTAAGTTCAGTTGCATTCCTGGGTCATATTGTGACGGCAGCAGGTATTCGGGTTGATCCGAAGAAAATTGAGGCAGTCAAGAACTGGCCTAGACCGACATCAGCCACAGATATTCGGAGTTTCTTAGGGTTAGCGGGTTATTATCGCCGATTCGTAGAAGGATTTTCGTCTATTGCAACCCCACGACCAGATTGACCCAGAAGGGTGTTCAATTTGAATGGTCCGATGAATGTGAGGCGAGCATTCAAAAGCTCAAGACAGCCTTGACCACAGCATCGATATTGGTTTTACCCACAGGTACGGGACCTTATACTGTTTATTGTGATGCTTCCCGTATTGGGCTTGGTGCAGTCTTAATGCAGGATGGCAAGGTTATTGCCTATGCTTCGAGGCAGTTGAAGATTCATGAGAAGAACTATCCAGTGCATGATCTAGAATTGGCGGCGATTATTCACGCATTGAAGATCCGGAGGCATTATTTGTATGGTGTAGCATGTGAAGTATACACCGATCATAAGAGTCTTCGTATTTGTTTAAGCAGAAAGAGTTGAATTTGAGGCAGAGAAGGTGGCTAGAATTGCTAAAAGATTATGATGTCACCATTTTATATCATCCGGGAAAAGCAAACGTGGTGGCCGACGCGTTGAGTAGGAAGTCAGCCAGTATGGGAAGTCTTACTTATATTCCAGTCAATCAGAGATCACTTGCTTTGGATGTTCAGTCCTTGGCCAACCGGTTTGTCAGGTTGGATATTTCTGAGCCTAGTCAAGTACTAGCTTGCACGATCGCTCGCTCTTCATTATTGGAGCGTATCCGCGATCAACAATATAATGATTCTTATTTATGTGACCTTAGAGATACGGTTCAGTGAGGAGGTGCTAAACAGGTCACCTTAGATGCTGATGGGATCCTGAGGATGCAAGGGCGCATTTGTGTGCCAAATGTTGATGGGCTTAGAGAATTGATTCTAGAAGAAGCTCACAGTTTGCGGTATTCTATTCATCCAGGCACAGCAAAAATGTATCGAGATTTGCATCAACATTATTGGTAGCACAGAATGAAAAAGGATATTGTGGCATATGTGGCACGGTGTCTTAATTGTCAGCAGGTTAAGTATGAACATCAGAGACCTGGCGGTTTATTTCAGAGAATTGAACTTCCCGAATGGAAGTGGGAGCGAATCACGATGGATTTCGTTTCGGGACTTCCGAAGACTCGGAAGAAGTTTGATGCTGTTTGGGTGATTGTTGATAGGCTGACCAAGTCAGCTCATTTTGTTCCTATTGCCACTACCTATTCATCCAAGAGGTTAGCTGAGATTTATATCAAGGAGATCGTTCGCCTTCATGGCGTGCCAATCTCTATTATTTCAGATCGAGGTGCACAGTTTACCTCACATTTCTGGAAGGCAATTCAACGAGAGTTAGGAACGCAAGTTCAGCTAAGTACAGCCTTTCATCCCCAGGCGGATGGTCAGTCCGAGAGGACTATTCAGATACTGGAAGAGCTATGCAGATCGCAAGGTTCGAGATATAGCTTTCATGATTGGGGAGCGAGTATTGCTCCGAGTGTCGCCTATGAAGGGCGTAATGAGATTTGGAAAGAAAGGCAAACTTAGCCCTAGGTTTATTGGGCTATTCGAGATTCTTGATCGTGTGGGAGAGGTGGCATATAAATTTGCCTTGCCACCTAGCTTATCAGCTGTACATCCAGTGTTTCATGTGTCCATGCTTCGAAAATATCGTGGCGATCCGTCGCACGTGATAGATTTCAGCACTGTCCAATTGGACAAAGATCTGTCCTATGAAGAGGACCCGGTAGCTATCCTAGATCGGCAGGTTCGACAGTTGAGGTCGAAGAGTTTTCCTTTTGTGCGAGTTCAGTGGAGGGGTCAACCTCCTGAGGCATCGACCTAGGAGTCCGAGTCTGACATGCGCGGAGCCGATATCCTCATCTATTCCTTGACTCAGGTACTTCTTTCTTTTGTCCGTTCGAGGACGAACGGTTGTTTTAGAGGTGGAGAATGTGACGACCCAAAGGGTCATCACTTGTTTTATTAATTATTTCGAGCTTCTGAGGTCTTGAAAACCTCATTTATAGTTGTCTCGATTTGCATGCACAGTTCGGGCACGAAGCTGGAAAATTTTTATGTTGAAATATGTGAAATATGTGAAAGATTTGAGGAATTTTGATATTAACATTGATATGGTTGACTTTGGTCAACATTTTTGATAAACGGACTCGGAACTGTGATTTGACGGTCTCAGAAAATTCGTAGAAAAATATGGAACTTGGGCATATGCCCGGAATTGAAATCCGAGGTCTAGAACCCCGGTAAAAGAATTTTTTTGTTAAATTGTTTTCTGAAAATGTTTAAGGAAAATAAAACTGAAATTTTGATTGAAAAGTGGTGATATCGGGCTCGTATTTTGGTTCCGACACCCGGTACATGTCAAATATATTGGTTAAGAGCTTCCTGTAAAGTTTGGTTGAAAACGGACGTCGTTTGACGTGTTTCGGCCTTAAATTGGAAATTTTGGAAATTATGAAATTTGAAAGAATTCTTGAGTTTTAAGGCTCAATTCATTGATTTTGATGTTATTTTGGCGATTTGATCGTGCGAGCAAATTCGTATGATGTTTTTAAGTCAGTGTGCATATTTGGTTTGGAGCCCCGAGGGCTCGGGTGAACTTTGGATAGGCCACAAGATCAATTTTTCATGTTAGGAGGTTGCTGTCAGCACCTGGTCTGCAGAGTTCGCAAATGCGAACAATAGTTAGAAAGTTGCTGTCAGCACCTGGTCTGCAGAGTTCGCAAATGCGAACAATAGTTCGCAAATGCGAACTTCCCAATATTCTGCCTGTGTTCGCAAATGCGAACAATAGTTCGCAAATGCGAACTTCCCTTATTTTCTGCCTGTGTTCGCAAATGCGAACAATAGTTCGCAAATGCGAACTTCCCATATTATGCCTGTGTTCGCAAATGCGAACAAAAGTTCGCAAATGCGAACATCCCAGTTTTGTCTTGGCTTCGCAAATGCGAACTTCCCAGCCTTAGCTTATTTTTCAAACTCCAGAAATTGGTCGGGGTTCGCAATTGCGAACCCATGATCGCAAATGCGAACACAGAGACCTGTAAATCTCGATTTCCAGCTTCATTTTTCACATTTCACAACCCAAAAACACCCATTGACGATTTTTCAAGAACTCCCTCTTCTTCAAAACAATTGTAAGTCACTTTTTACTTAATTCTTTCAATTCCTAACAACATTAAACATGTTTTTCAATAGAAATCAAAGGTTTTCATGGTAGAATTTCTTGTTTTTGGTAGAATATAGAGTTTTTCAGGAATTAGGAAATTGGACCTCGAATTGAGGTCCGATTTTGAAACAAATCATATAATTGAACTCGTGAGGGGATGGGTAAACGGATTTTGGTCCGAACCCCGAGTTCCGACCATGTGGGCCCGGGGTCGAAATTCACTATTCCGGGCAGAATGTTGTAAAAGTTGAAATTGACCTTATGAATTAGTTTGTTGAGTAGTATTGATGATATTAAATTAATTGTGTATAGATACGATTGGATTGGAGCCAAATTTGAAAGGAAAAGGCATTGCCACATATTGAATTGTTCGTAAAACAATTGAGGTAAGTGTTTGTTCTATCCTAGCTTGAAGGAATAGGAATTTAGTTATGTATAAATTGTTGATTAAGAGTTATTGGTGTTATACCGGTAATGGAGATAAATTGTTGAAATTATTATCAATTATTGGTTCAAAACCGATAATTATAAATATTGTTGATGCAGAGATTATTCGCTAAATGCCGGTAATATATATATTTATGAATTGGGATTGTGTGGCGCGCCGACCACTTATACATTTATGAATTGGGATCGTGTGCCACGCCGACCACTTATATAATAAGAAATGGGATCGTGTGGCACGCCGACCACAATGTGATTTAAATCTTGGCATTGGCCATAGTTGCCGGTAGCCTATTGATATATTTGGGAGCGGGTGGTACGCCTACCACAAGATATAATTACTGTGATAGTTGGGAGCGGGTGGTACGCCTACCACGAGATATGAAATGAAAAAGGAATTGAGACATGAAAGTAAGATTTATTCTGTTGATTAGATTATTCTGGATATCTCGAGTTATTGACTGTTATTTCAGAGCAGAGTCTTTCCTTATAAATGTTTTGTATATAGATATATATTGCAACTGTACAGGATTACGTGGGTGACTAGCCTTAACCTCGTCACTATTTCACTGGGATAGGCCAGGCACTTACCAGCACATGGGGTCGGTTGTGCTGATACTACACTCTGTGCTCTTTTTGTGCAGATACAGGTTACGGACAACAGCAACGGCAGTAGCGATTTGTGGATTTTCCGACTACCGAGACTACGAGGTAGCCTTGCAGGCGTCCGCAGGACCCGTTGTCTCTTCTATCTATGCTTTTCATTCTGTTATCTCATGTATTCGAGATAAACAACTTATATTTTCTTTCAGACAATTGTGTGTATTATTCTTAGAAGTTCGTGAGTATTGTGACACCAGTCTTGGGCAGTGTATCATGTTTGGGTTTTCTTTATCATATTTGATAAGATTGACTAAGTCTTCCACTAAGTTTGATTATTCCGCTGTAATTTATATGTTTTTAATTTTAATGTCTTAATAAGAATTCGGTAATTAATGGAGGTGTAATTAATATTTGGCTTGCATAGCTTCCATTAGTAGGCGCCATCATGACTGTCACAACCCGGATTTTCCCCCAATATCGGGATCGTGATGGCGCCTACTCGTAGTAGCTAGGCAAGCCACTGTATTCATACTATCATGTTTTTAATAATATTTCATAATTAATTTATCAACAAACCATAACTTTAATTAAATAAGTGTGGAAGACTTTATCGAAATAGAAATAACCAGTTTCAAGGAAAAATCATACTGAAATCCTCTACCCAAGACGTGGAGTCACCAACTCACGAACTACTACCGAATACTACACATAAAAGTCTGAAAGAAATATAACATAATCTGTTTGTCTCGGAACAAAGAGACTACAGCTAATAACATAAGTAAAGGGAGAGACGCCGGGCCTGCGGACGTCTGCAAGCTACCTCGGTCTCAAATAGGATCAATTCCCACGCAAAAGATCTACTGCTGTTGCTCCTTATCGAAATCTGGACCTGTGCAAAAACGCACAGAAGTGCAATATCAGCACAACCGACCACATGTGCTGGTAAGTGCCTGGCCTATCCCGGCGAAGTAGTGACAAGCCTAGGACCAGACACCCACATAAACCTGTGCAGTTCCATATATATGTATACCACAAAATAATGAGAAATAACCAAGTAATAACACAATAAGGAATATCTCAAATGAACTCAACAATTAGCAACAGTTAATAAGTCCACAAGGGAAAACAAATTATAATGGAAAAAAACAAGTGATATCAAGTCAAGGAATAGCAAGTAGTTGCACGACATCACCCTTCGTGCTTTTACTCTCATCCTCACCAAATAAGCAAATAAAGTGTACGACATCACCCTTTGTACTTTTACTCTCATCCTCACCAAATAAGCAAATAAAGTGTACGGCATCATCCTTCGTACATGATTCAATAACAAGGCACGGCATGATCCTTCGTGCATAATCAATAAAACATGGCACGACATTAACCTTCGTGCATAATCAATAAAACATGGCACGACATTAACCTTCGTGCACAATGAATAACAAGGCACGGCATCACCCTTCATGCATTATCACTCTTCCTCACCCAAATAACAATCACAGTTAAGGGCAGAGAAAGAAAACAACAAATCATGAACCGTCCCGGCAAGGGACACAATAATCATTTCAACAAAGTCCCTGCAAGGGCAATCAATATCTCACTTCACAACAAGTCCCGACAAGGGAGAACAATAACAATTCTACAACCCGACAAGGATTCAACAATTTATCTTCAAATATGTCTCACAACAAGTATTAACAACGACTCACGGTCATGCTAAACGCTAGTTTATGGATGCTCGTCACCACAGCCCATACACCGCACTCGATCACATAGCACATAGCACATAGCACATAATCCTATTCCCTCAAGCTTGGATAGAACAAACACTTACCTCGAATGTTTACGAACAATTCAATCCGTGGCAATGCCTTTTCCTTTCAAATTTGGCTCCAATCCAAGCGTATCTATACACAATTGATTTAATATCATCAATATTACCCAACAAACTAATTCATAAGGCCAATTACAACTTTTACACACATTCTGCCCGGAATAGTGAATTTCGACCCCGGGCCCACATGGTCGAAACTCGGGGTTCAAACCAAAATCCGGTTACCCATTCCCCCACGAGTTCAAGTATATGATTTGTTTCAAAATCGGACCTCAATTCGAGGTCCAATTACCCAATTCATGAAAAACCCTATATTCTACCAAAAACAAGAAATTCTACCATGAAAACCTTTGATTTCTACTGAAAAACATGTTTAATGTTGTTAGGAATTGAGATAATTAAGTAAAAAGTGACTTACAATTACTTTGAAGAAGAGGGAGTTCGTGAAAAATCGCCAATGGGTGTTTTGGGGTTGTGAAATGTGAAAATGAAGCTGGAAATCGTGATTTACATGTCTCTGTGTTCGCATTTGCGAACATGGGTTCGTAATTGCGAACCCCGACCAATTTCTGGAGTTTGAAAAATAAGCTAAGGATGGGAAGTTTGCATTTGCGAACTTTTGTTCGCATTTGCGAAGCCAAGGCAAGTCTGGGTCATTCGCATTTGCGAACAATTGTTCGCATTTGCGAACAAGGCTGGATTGAGGGCCTTCGCATTTGCGACAAATGCTTCGCATTTGCGAAGCCAGACTCAACATTGAAGGCCTCGCATTTGCGAGGTTTGGTTCGCATTTGGAACCCAAACAGTCCTGGGCGTCCTTCGCATTTGCAATCAAGGGTTCGCATTTGCAAACCCTGCCTTGATATGTCACATTCGCAATTGCGAAGCCAATAGCTGGGTGAAAAACCAGCAGTGCAAAAATTCAGAAATTGAACCAACGGCCTATCAAATCTTTACCCGAGCCCCCCGGGCTCCAAACCAAACATATACACAACATCAAAACACATTACGAACTTGTTCGTGCGATCACATCGCCAATATCACATCGTTTTCATCAAATCAAGCCTCAAGTTCATGATTTTCATACTTTTGGTTTTCAAAACTTTTAAACTTGGAACTCAAGGTCCAAAACATATCAAACGACTTCCGAATGTCACCAAACTTTGCAGAAAGCACATATATAATATTTAAGACTTGTACCGGGCGTCGGAACTAAAATACGAGCCCGATACCAAGGTCAATTAATTCATTTTCCTTTAATAATTACATCCAAAACAATTTCACAGAAAAATTCATAACTTGGGCTCTAGGCCTCAGAATTCGACTCCGGACGCATGTCCAAGTCCCATATTTTCCTACGGATCTTTCAAGACCATCCAATCTCGGGTTCGGGTCCGCTTACCAAAAATGTTGACCGAAGTCAACCATATCAATAGTAATATCAAAATTCTTCAAATTTCTCACATTTTTCATATATTTCAACATAAAAACTTTCCGGCCACATGCCCGGATCGTGCACGTAAATCGAGGCAACATAGAATGAGGTTTTCAAGGCCTCAAAAGCTCGAAATGATTAATAAAATAAGTGATGACCCTTTGGGTCGTCACATTCTCCACCTCTAAAACAACCGTTCGTCCTCGAACGGACAATAGAAAGAAGTACCTGAGTCAGGAAACAAATGTGGGTAACGGCTCCGCATATCAGACTCGGACTCCCAGGTCGATGCCTCAGGGGGCTGACCTCTCCACTGAACACGCACAGATGGATAACTCTTCGACCTCAACTGTCAAACCTGCCGGTCTAGAATGGCCACCAGCTCCTCCTCGTAAGATAGATTGTTATCCAATTGGACAGTACTGAAGTCTAACACATGCGTGGGATCGCCGTGGTATCTCCGAAGCATAGATACATGAAAAACTGGATGCACGGCTGATAAGCTAGGCGGCAAAGCTAGTCTGTAAGCCACCCCTCCCACTCTGTCTTGAATTTCAAATGGACCGATATACCTAGGGCTGAGCTTGCCCTTCTTCCC
Organism: Nicotiana noctiflora; assembly: GCA_032618575.1. Taxonomy (NCBI): domain Eukaryota; kingdom Viridiplantae; phylum Streptophyta; class Magnoliopsida; order Solanales; family Solanaceae; genus Nicotiana; species Nicotiana noctiflora. The sequence continues at coordinate 16,101 of JASVEL010001269.1, read as the reverse complement.
GAATCTCTTCACGCCCTTCATAGGCGACACTCGGAGCAGTACTCGCTCACTAACCATGAAATCTACATCTCGAACCTTACGATCTGCATAAGTCTTCTGTCTGGACTGAGCTGAACGCAATCTTTCCTGAATAGTCTTGACCTTATCCAAGGCCTCCTGAAATAAGTCTGTACCTAACAACCGAGCCTCTCCCGGTTCAAACCATCCAATTGGAGATCGACATCGCCTACCATACAATGCCTCATACTGGGCCATCTGGATGCTAGACTTTTAGCTGTTGTTGTAGGCGAACTCTGCTAATGGCAGAAACCGGTCCCACGAGCCTCCGAAATCAATAACACAAGCTCGAAGCATGTCCTCTAGAATCTGAATAGTCCTCTCGGACTTGCCATCCGCCTGAGGATGAAATGCTGTACTCAATTGAACCTAGGTGCCTAACTCCTGCTGGATCACTCTCCAGAACCTCGAGGTAAACTGCGTACCCCGATCAGAAATAATAGATACTGGCACCCCATGAAGACGAACAATCTCCCTAATGTAAATCTCCGCTAACCTCTCTGACGAGTAGGAGACAGATACTGGAATAAAGTGTGCTGACTTGGTCAGCCTATCAACAATGACCCAAATAGTATCAAATTTCCTCCGAGTCAAAGGAAGTCCAGTAATGAAGTCCATTATGATCCGCTCCCATTTCCACTCGGGAATTTCAATCCTCCGGAATACACCACCAGGTCTCCGGTGCTCATATTTCACCTGCTGACAATTTAGATACCGAGCGACATACGCAACGATATCTTTCTTCATTCTACGCCACCAATAGTGCTGCCGTAAGTCCTGGTACATCTTCGCGGCGCCCGGGTGAATAGAATACCGCGAACTGTGGGCCTCCGCTAAGATCAACTCTCGAATCCATTCAACATTGAGCACACAAACTCGACCCTGCAATCTCAATACCCCATCATCATCTAGATTTGCCTTTGTGGCACCTCCCCGCTGTACTGTAACTCTCAAATCACGCAAATGAGGATCATCAAATTGCCTCTCACGGATACGCTCTAATAGAGAAGAACAAGCGACCGTGCAGGCTAACACCCTGCTAGGCTCAGAAATGTCTAATCTCACGAGCCGGTTGGCTAAGGCCTGGACATCTAGAGCAAATGGTCTCTGACTGACCGAAATGAATGCAAGACTACCCATTCTGGCGGACTTTCTACTCAATGCATCGGCCACCACATTGGCCTTACCTGGGTGATATAAGATAGTAACATCATAGTCTTTTAGCAATTCTAGCCATCTTCGCTGTCGTAGATTCAACTCCTTTTGCTTGAACAAGTACTGTAGACTTTTGTGATTAGTGTATACCTCACACGTCACACCACATAGATAATGCCTCCAGATCTTCAAGGCATGAACCACTGCTGCTAACTCAAGATCATGAACTGGATAATTCTTCTCATGTATTTTTAACTGCCTCAAAGCATAAGCGATAACCTTACCATCCCTGCATCAATACCGCTCCAAGCCCTGTACGAGATGCGTCACAATAAACTGTATAAGCCCCTACACCCGTAGGTAGTATCAACACTGGTGCGGTGGTCAAGGCTGTCTTGAGCTTCTGAAAGCTCGCCTCACACTCCTCTGACCACTGGAACTGGGCACCCTTCTGGGTCAACCTGGTCATCGGGGCTGCAATAGAAGAAAACCCCTCTACAAATTGACGGTAGTAACCTGCTAACCCCAAGAAACTCCTGATCTCAGTCACTGAAGCTGGTCGAGGCCAATTCTGGACTGCCTCAATCTTCTTTGGGTCCACCCGAATACCTTCCACTGATACAATGTGACCCAGAAATGCTACCGAACTCAACCAGAACTCACATTTCGAATATTTGGCATATAGATGGTTATCCTTCAGAGTCTGAAGAACCACTCTGAGGTGCTGCTCGTGCTCTTCCTGGCTACGGGAGTATACCAGGATGTCGTCTATAAAGACTATCACGAACAGATCTAAATAAGGTCTGAATACCCGATTCATCAACTCCATGAATGCTGCTGGGGCATTGGTCAACCCGTAGGACATGACCAAGAACTCATAATGCCCATATCTAGTGCGAAAGGCTGTCTTAGGAATGTCAGCCGCCCTGATCTTCAGCTGATGGTAGCCTGACCTCAAGTCTATCTTCGAGAATACCCTCGCTCCCTGGAGCTGGTCAAATAAATCATCAATCCTCGGCAGTGGATACTTACTCTTTATTGTCACTTTGTTCAATTGCCGGTAATCAATACACATCCGCATCGAGCCATCTTTCTTCTTTACAAATAATACAGGTGCTCCCCAGGGGGAAACACTGGGCCTGATAAAGCCTTTCTCAAGAAGGTCTTGTAACTGATATTTCAACTCTTTTAATTCCGGCGGGGCCATACGATAGGGTGGAATAGAGATGGGCTGAGTGCTCGGTGCCAGATCAATACAGAAATTAATATCCCTGTCAGGTGGCATGCCCGGCAAGACTGAAGGAAAAACCTTATGAAACTCCCGTACAATAGGAACTGACTCAATGGAAGGACCTCTACGCTGGAATCACGAACATAAGCCAGATAAGCTAGACACCCCTTCTCGACCATGCGTCGAGCCTTAACATAGGAAATAACAGTGCGAACGGAGTGGCTTGAGGTACCTTTCCACTCTAGTCGGGGTGATTCTGGCAAGGCCAAGGTCACGGTCTTAGCATGACAATCTAGAATAACATGGTATGGGGACAACCAGTCCATCCCCAATATGACATCAAAATCCACCATATCCAAAAGCAACAGATCAACACGGGTCTCAAGACCCCCAAATATAACTAAGCACGAACGATGCACCCGGTCTACTACAATGGAGTCACCCACCGGTGTAGCCACATAAACTGGAATATCCAGAGCATAACTGGGCACGGCCAAATACGGTGCAAAGTAGGAAGACACATATGAATATGTAGATCCAGGGTCAAATAATACCGAAGCACCTCTGCCACACACAAGAATGGTACCTGTAATCACGGCATCTGATGCCTCTGCCTCTGGCCTGGCTGGTAAAGCATAGAATCGGGGATCTGCACCTCCCCTCTGACCTACGTCTCTAGGACGACCATCAACTGGCTGACCTCTACCTCTGGCTGGGCGGTCTCCACCTCTACGGTCCCGACCTCCACCTATATAATCTCTACCCCCGCCTCTGGCTGGCTAGGCAGGCTGAGGGTCAGCTAGAGCCTGAATCATAGGACGAGGACCCCGCTGCTGAGAGTTGCCCGTTGCTCGAGGGTAGTACCTGATAAAATGACCCGGGTCACCACAACCATAGCAACTCTTAGACTGATAGGGCTGCTAGCCCTGACGACCTGAATGGCCTCCACGAACACTCTGAAGAGGCTGAGCATTAATAGGAGGCTGATCAGAATAATGCCCACGAAACCCACGATCACCTGGTCCACCCCGTGAAGCCTGAAGGGCGGAATGGAAAGGCCTGGAAGACTGGCCTCTGTCAAACGATTCCCTGTCACCAGAAGAAGAACCACTAAACCTGCCTGAATGACGAGGCCTCTTGTCTGAAGAATAACCACCTCCCCGAGCAAGAGCCATCTAAACTCTACGTGCTGCATTAGCTGCCTCCTGAAATGATATGTCACTCCCCACGCCCATAGCCATCTGGAGTTTAATTGGCTGATTAAGCCCATCTATAAACCTGCGGACCCTCTCCCTCTCTGTGGGGAGTATCACCACTACATGACGAGCCAAATCAATAAATCTCGTCTCATACCGAGTGACCGTCATAGTGCCCTGATGGAGGTGCTCAAACTGCCTCCGAAGTGCATCCCGCTGAGTAGCAGGGAGAAACTTCTCTAGAAATAGCTCTGCAAACTGATCCCATGATAAAGCCGGGGACCCTGCTGGTCGAGTCAAACAATAATCCCTCCACCAAGTCTTGGCGGATCCTGAAAGCCTGAATGTACAGAAGTCAACTCCATTGGACTCCACGATCCCCATAGTCTTGAGAATCTCATGGCAACCGAATAAGAAATCCTGAGGATCCTCTAATGTGGCACCGCTGAAAGTAGTGGTAAACAGCTTGGAGAACCGATCAAGTCTCCATAAGGAATCAGAAGTCATGGCCGCTCCATCTCCGGCATGAGCCGTGGTACTCGACTGAGTGGCCACAGCTGGCTGAACCACTGGTGCTGAGGCTGAGGAGCTATTGGCTCCGGAGTACGAGCAATAGGAGTTTGGGCTCCTCCTCCAGCCTGAGAAGCGGCTGGTGTAACTGATAATAAACCTGCTCTGGCAACGCTGTCCATAAATCCCGCTATCCTGACCACTATCCCCATAGTCTTGAGAATCTCATGGTACCTGAGCTGGGCCCAATGGAGCGGTTGGGACTGGAACCTCCTCACCAGTCACAATATGAGGCTCCACCTCTGGGATAGCTGCCGGGGGCTAAGCTCTAGCCCTACCACGGCCTCCGATACGGCCTCGGCTCCTGCCCCTAACGAGAGCTGCCTGCGGCTCGGGCTGCTGGTCAGCGGACGAAGAAGCGCGTGTCCTCACCATCTGCGAAAGGACAGAATAGAAGTTCAATCAGTATTCGAGGAACAAGTCGCACGACAAGAAAGAACAAATGAGAGACTCTTTGCTAACTCAATAGACTCTAGAGGACAAGTACAGACGTCTCCATACCTACCTCTCAAACTCTACTAAGCTTGTTCGTGAGTGGTGAGACCTATGTATTCTAGAGCTCTGATACCAACATGTCACAACCCGGATTTTCCCCCAATATCGGGATCGTGATGGCGCCTACTCGTAGTAGCTAGGCAAGCCACTGTATTCATACTATCATGTTTCTAATAATATTTCATAATTAATTTATCAACAAACGATAACTTTAATTAAATAAGTGCAGAAGACTTTATCGAAATAGAAATAACCAGTTTCAAGGTAAAATCATACTGAAATCCTCTACCCAAGACGTGGAGTCACCAACTCATGAACTACTACTGAATACTACACATAAAAGTCTGAAAGAAATATAACATAATCTGTTTGTCTCGGAACAAAGATACTACAGCTAATAACATAAGTAAAGGGAGAGACGCCAGGCCTGCGGACGTCTGCAAGCTACCTCGGTCTCAAATAGGATCAATTCCCACGCAAAAGATCTACTGCTGCTGCTCCTGATCGAAACCTGGACCTGTGCAAAAACGCACAGAAGTGCAGTATTAGCACAACCGACCCCATGTGCTGGTAAGTGCCTGGCCTATCCCGGCGAAGTAGTGACAAGCCTAGGACCAGACACCCATATAAACATGTGCAGTTCCATATATATGTATACCACAAAATAACTAGAAATAACCAAGTAATAACACAATAAGGAATATCTCAAATGAACTCAACAATTAGCAACAGTTAATAATTCCACAAGGGAAAACAAAGTATAATGGAAAAAAAACAAGTGATATCAAGTCAAGGAATAGCAAGTAGTTGCACGGCATCACCCTTCGTACTTTTACTCTCATCCTCACCAAATAAGCAAATAAAGTGTACGGCATCACCCTTCGTACTTTTACTCTCATCCTCACCAAATAAGCAAATAAAGTGTACGGCATCATCCTTAGTACATGATTCCATAACAAGGCACGGCATGATCCTTCGTGCATAATCAATAAAATATGGCACGGCATTAACCTTCGTGCATAATCAATAAAACATGGCACGGCATTAACCTTCGTGCATAATCAATAACAAGGCACGACATCACCTTTCGTGCATTATCACTCTTCCTCACCCAAATAACAATCACAGTTAAGGGCAGAGAAAGAAAACAACAAATCATGAACCGTCCCGGCAAGGGACACAATAATCATTTCAACAAAGTCCCTACAAGGGCAATCAATATCTCACTTCACAACAAGTCCCGACAAGGGAGAACAATAACAATTCTACAACCCGGCAAGGATTCAACAATTTATCTTCAAATATGTCTCACTACAAGTATTAACAACGACTCACGGTCATGTTAAATGCCAGTTTATGGATGCGCGTCACCACAGACCATACACCGCACTCGATCACATAGCACATAGCACATAATCCTATTCCCTCAAGCTAGGATAGAACAAACACTTACCTCGAATGTTTACGAACAATTCAATCCGTGGCAATGCCGTTTTCTTTCAAATTTGGCTCAAATCCAATCATATCTATACACAATTGATTTAATATCATCAATATTAGCCATCAAACTAATTCATAAGGCCAATTACAACTTTTACAACATTCTGCCCGGAATAGTGAATTTCGACCCCGGGCCCACATGGTCGGAACTCGGGGTTCGAACCAAAATCCGGTTACCCATTCCCCCACGAGTTCAAGTATATGATTTGTTTCAAAATCGGACCTCAATTCGAGGTCCAATTACCCAATTCATGAAAAACCCTATATTCTACCAAAAACAAGAAATTCTACCATGAAAACCTTTGATTTCTATTGAAAAACATGTTTAATGTTGTTAGGAATTGAAAGAATTAAGGAAAAAGTGACTTACAATTACTTTGAAGAAGAGGAAGTTCGTGAAAAATCGCCAATGGGTGTTTTTGGGTTGTGAAATGTGAAAATGAAGCTGGAAATCATGATTTACATGTCTCTGTGTTCGCATTTGCGAACATGGGTTCGCAATTGCGAACCCCGACCAATTTCTAGAGTTTGAAAAATAAGCTAAGGATGGGAAGTTTGCATTTGCGAATTTTTGTTCGCATTTGCGAAGCCAAGGCAAGTCTGGGGCCTTCGCATTTGCGAACAATTGTTCGCATTCGCGAACAAGGCTGGATTGAGGGCCTTCGCATTTGCGACAAATGCTTCGCATTTGCAAAGCCAAACTCAACATTGAAGGCCTCGCATTTGCGAGGTTTGGTTCGCATTTGGAACACAAATAGTCCTGGGCGCCCTGCGCATTTGCGATCAAGGGTTCGCATTTGCGAACCCTGCCTTGATATGTCACCTTCGCAATTGCGAAGCCAACAGCTGGGTGAAAAACCAGCAGTGCAAAAATTCAGAAATTGAACCAACGGCCTATTAAATCTTTACCCGAGCCCCCCGGGCTCCAAACCAAACATATACACAACATCATAAACACATTACGAACTTGTTCGTGCGATCACATCGCCAATATCGCATCGTTTTCATCAAATCAAGCCTCAAGTTCATGATTTTCATACTTTTGGTTTTCGAAACTTTCAAACTTGGAACTCAAGGTCCAAAACATATCAAACGACTTCCGAATGTCACCAAACTTTGCAGAAAGCACATATATAATATTTAAGACTTGTACCGGGCGTCAGAACCAAAATACGAGCCCGATACCAAGGTCAATTAATTCATTTTCCTTTAACAATTACATCAAAAACAATTTCACAGAGAAAAATTCATAACTTGGGCTCTAGGCCTCAGAATTCGACTCCGGATGCATGTCCAAGTCCCATATTTTCCTACGGACCTTTCGGGACCATCCAATCTCGGGTCCGGGTCCGTTTACCAAAAATGTTGACCGAAGTCAACCGTATCAATATTAATATCAAAATTCTTCAAATTTCTCACATTTTTCATATATTTCAACATAAAAACTTTCTGGCCACATGCACGGATCGTGCACATAAATCGAGGCAACATAGAATAAGGTTTTCAAGGACTCAGAAGCTCGAAATGATTAATAAAATAAGTGATGACCCTTTAGGTCGTCACAATGACCCCCGATGTTGGGAAATCCGGGTCGTGACACTACAATAGATACTACACACCTATGATAGATACAGGATCAGAAGTAAATTTATGTAGTTATAATTTCCTACCAAAAGAGAAATGGGAAAAACATAGAACACCCTTACCATGTAACGGGATTTAACAACGAAGGAAGTATAATTACTCACAAAGCAAAAAATATAAAAATACAAATATGGGATAAAATACTTACTATAGAAGAAATATACAATTTTGAATTACCCACAAGAGATATTTTACTAGGAATACCATTCTTAGACAAACTATACCCACATGTAATAACTAAAACACATTGGTGGTTTACAACACCACGCAAACAAAAAATAGGAGCAAAAAGAGTTCTAAAAAAGAAAAGAGAAACAACTGATTGGATAAAAGGAAGTGAGAAAATAACACAAAAATTAGAAAATGAAAAAGAAGATGATAATAAAATAGAATTGATTATTTTTTCAATAAATACAGTTAAAATAATTCAAGAAAAGCTAGAACCATTGTATAGTGGAAACCCATTACAAGGTTGGGAAAAACATAAAACAAAGGTAAAATTAGAGCTAATTGATGAAAATAATATAATAACACAAAAACCCTTAAAATACAATTTCAAAGATTTAAATGAATTTAAAATACACATTGACGAATTACTAGAACAAGGTTATATACAGGAGAGCAATAGTAAACATACAAGTCCAGCATTTATAGTAAATAAACATAGTGAACTAAAAAGAGGAAAAAGTAGAATGGTTATTGATTATAGAAACCTAAATGCAAAAACTAAGACATAAAATTACCCAATACCAAATAAAATACTAAAAATAAGACAAATCCAAGGATATAACTATTTTAGTAAATTTGATTGTAAATCAGGATTTTACCACTTAAAGTTAGAAGAAGAATCCAAAAAATTAACAGCATTTACTGTACCCCAAGGATTTTATGAATGGAACGTATTACCTTTTGGATATAAAAATGCACCAGGTAGATATCAACATTTTATGGATAATTATTTCAAACAATTAGAAAATTGCATAATATATATTGATGATATATTATTATATTCAAAGACAATAGATGAGCATATAAAATTATTAGAAAAATTTATACATATTATAGAAATATCAGGAATAAATTTAAGTAGAAAAAAGGCAGAAATAATGAAAAATCAAATAGAATTTCTAGGAATAGAAATAGATAAAAGTGGAATTAAAATGCAAACCCATATAGTACAAAAGATAATAAATTCAAACGAACAATTAGATACAAAAAAGAAATTACAATCATTTTTAGGATTAGTAAACCAAGTAAGAGAATATATACCAAAATTAGCAGAAACTTTAAAACCATTGTAGAAAAATCTAAAAAAGGATATAGAGTATCACTTTAGTGAAGAAGATAAAAAACAAGTAAGAAAAGTCAAACAAATATGTAAAAATCTACCAAAACTATACTTCCCAGATGAAGATAAAAAATTTACATATATAGTAGAATCAGACACAAGTGAAAAAAGCTATGGAGGAGTATTAAAATACAGGTATGATAAAGAAAAAATAGAACATCACTGTAGGTATTATTCAAGAACATTCACAAACCCGGAGATAAAATGGGAAATCAATAGAAAAGAATTATATGCAGTATATAAATGTTTATTGGCATTTGAACCATATATTGTGTATAATAAGTTTATTATAAGAACAGATAATACACAAGTAAAATGGTGGCTAACCAGGAAGATACAAGATTCAGTTACAACAAAGGAAATACGAAGGCTTGTATAGAATATACTTAATTTTACATTTACAATTGAAGTAATTAGTACTAACAAAAATATGATTGCAGACTACCTATCAAGACAAAGCTACACAAACTGAAGAAATAGATACAACAAAAGATATGATCTCAATCCTTGAGAAATTATCCTCTCAAATGGATAATATGGGAACGAGAATACAAAAGCTAGAAAATGCCAAAAATCTAAGTCAGCAGCATGACTCTAAAGATGCGGATATAAGTCAATCGAAAGACTATAAAATTCCAGAGCTACAAGGTGACGTTGGGAAACACCTTAAAACCCATAACATGTGTTTTGATACAGCTGCAGGAAGTTCATCTACAAAGAAAGGAGTTAGAAATACGAACATGAACAAGATATTTGAGAAACCATATACACCCAAAATACCAAAAGACCCATTATTCGTACCTCCACAAATGACATCATATTTAGAAAGCCTAAACCAAGAAAAGAAAGCTTACAATCATATAACCAGATCATATATAGAAAATATTCACAAATTACAGACATATCTAAACCTTAATCCAAGATCGAAAACTACCAGAGAACCAACCCAAGACTTCATAACAAAAACTACAAGGATATAATAGGCTAATAGCACAACCAAAAACAAATGCCAACCTAGTAAAAACTTGTTATAGTTATGGACTATTGAGTACAATCTACACATACGATGGAGAAGAGATATCAACTATACCAGAATTATACAAGGCATTTACAAACTTCAAAAGAGTTACAAAAGGAAACTTATTTTTTATAAAATTCTATACCGCACCAGCAGAAATATTATATGACGAAATAAAACCAGTAATACAAGTAATCAAGATAGGACTCACAAAAGATATGCTTATACCGGAAGAGATAGGACAACAACAAGAAATACCTAAATGCGAAATACCCAGCTTTTATGCAAACAAAAGGATTATTGGAATATCTACAATCATCAATGAGCTAGTACATAATTATCTAAACGGAAATGCTATTTGGAGTTATTATTCAAGAGACCTGTGACGACCCAAAGGGTCATCATTGGTTTTATTAATCATTTCGAGCTTCTGAGGTCTTGAAAACCTCATTTATAGTTGCCTCGATTTGCGTGCACAGTTCGGGCACGAAGCTGGAAAATTTTTATGTTGAAATATGTGAAATATGTGAAAAATTTGAGGAATTTTGATATTAATATTGATATGGTTGACTTTGGTCAACATTTTTGATAAACGGACCCGGAACCGTGATTTGACGGTCTCAAAAAATCCGTAGAAAAATATGAACTTGGGCGTATGCCCGGAATTGAAATCCGAGGTCTAGAACCCCGGTAAAAGAATTTTCCTGTTAAATTGTTTTCTGAAAATGTTTAAGGAAAATGAAACTGAAATTTGATTGAAAAGTGGCGATATCGGGCTCGTATTTTGGTTCTGACACCCGGTACATGTCGTATATATTGGTTAAGCGCTTCCTATAAAATTTGGTTGAAAACGGACGTCGTTTGACATGTTTCGGCCTTAAATTGGAAATTTTGGAAATTATGAAATTTGAAAGAAGTCTTGAGTTTTAAGGCTCAATTCATTGATTTTGATGTTATTTTGGCGATTTGATCGAGCGAGCAAGTTCGTATGATGTTTTTAAGTCAGTGTGCATATTTGGTTTGGAGCCCCGAGGGCTCGGGTGAACTTTGGATAGGCCACGAGATCAATTTTTCATGTTAGAAAGTTGCTGTCAGCACCTGGTCTGCAGAGTGCACAAATGCGAACAATAGTTCGCAAATGCGAACTCCCCAATATTCTGCAGAGTTCGCAAATGCGAACAATAGTTCGCAAATGCGAACTCCCCAATATTATGCCTGTGTTTGCAAATGCGAACAATAGTACGCAAATGCGAACTCCCCAATATTCTGCCTGTGTTCGCAAATGCGAACAATAGTTCGCAAATGCGAACTTCCCAATATTTTGCCTATGTTCGCAAATGCGAACAATAGTTCGCAAATGCGAACTTCCCAGTTTTGTCTTGGCTTCGCAAATGCGAACAAAAGTTCGCAAATGTGAACTTCCCAGCCTTAGCTTACTTTTCAAACTCTAGAAATTGGTCGGGGTTCGCAAATGCGAACAGAGAGACTTGTAAATCACGATTTCCAGCTTCATTCTTCACATTTCACAACCCAAAAACACCCATTTGCGATTCTTCACGAACTCCCTCTTATTCAAAACAATTGTAAGTCACTTTTTACTTAATTCTTTCAATTCCTAACAACATTAAACATGTTTTTCAATAGAAATCAAAGGTTTTCATGGTAGAATTTCTTGTTTTTGGTAAAATATAGGGTTTTTCATGAATTAGGAAATTGGACCTCGAATTGAGGTCCGATTTTGAAACAAATCATATATTTGAACTCGTGGGGGATGGGTAACCGGATTTTGGTCCGAACCCCGAGTTTTGACCATGTGGGCCCGGGGTCGAAATTCACTATTCCGGGCAGAATGTTGTAAAAGTTGAAATTGGCCTTATGAATTAGTTTGTTGAGTAGTATTGATGATATTAAATCAATTGTGTATAGATACGATTGGATTGGAGCCGAATTTGAAAGGAAAAGGCATTGCCACAGATTGAATTGTTCATAAATCATTTGAGGTAAGTGTTTGTCCTATCCTAGCTTGAAGGAACAGGAATTTAACTATGTATAAATTGTTGATTAAGAGTTATTGGTGTTATACCGGTAATGGAGATAAATTGTTGAAATTATTATAAATTATTTGTTCAAAACCGGTAATTATAAATATTGTTGATGCAGAGATTATTGGCTAAATGTCGGTAATATATATATTTATGAATTGGGATCGTGTGGCGCGCCGACCACTTATATATTTATGAAGTGGGATCGTGTGGCGCGCCGACCACTTATAGAATAAGAAATGGGATCGTGTGGCACGCCGACCACAAAGTGATTTAAATCTTGGCATTGGCCATAGTTGCTGGTAGCCTATTGATATAGTTGGGAGCGGGTGGTACGCCTACCACAAGATATAATTACTGTGATAGTTGGGAGCAGGTGGTACGCCTACCACGAGATATGAAATGAGAAAGGAATTGAGATATGAAAGTAAGATTTATTCTGTTGACTAGATTATTCTGGATATCATGAGTTATTGACTGTTATTTCAAAGTAAAGTCTTTCCTTATAAATGTTTTTGGTACATGTATATATATATTTTGCAACTATACAGGTTTATGTAGGTGACTGGCCTTAGTCTCGTCACTATTTTGCTGGGATAGGCCAGGCACTTACCAGCACATGGGGTCGGTTGTGCTGATACTACACTCTGCGCTCTTTTTGCGCAGATACAGGTTACGGACAGTAGCAGCGATAGTAGCGATTCTGGATATTCCGACTACTGTGACTACAAGGTAGCCTTGCAGGCGTCCGCAGGACCCGTTGTCTCTTCTATCTATGTATTTCATTCTGTTATCTCATGTATTCGAGATAAACAACTTATATTTTCTTTCAAACAATTGTGTGTATTATTCTTAGAAGTTCGTGAGTATTGTGACACCAGTCTTGGGTAGTGTACCATGTTTGGGGTTTTTCTTTATCATATTTGATAAGATTGATTAAGTCTTTCTCTAAGTTTAATTATTCCGCTATGATTTATTTGTTTTTAATTTTTAAAGTCTTAATAAGAATTTGGTAATTAATGAAGGTGTAATAAATATTTGGCTTGCCTAGCTTCCACTAGTAGGCGCCATCATGACCCCCGATGGTGGGAAATCCAGGTCGTGACAAGTTGGTATTAGAGCACTAGGTTGCACAGGTCTCACAACTCAGAACAACCTTGGTAGAGTCTGAAGGATCGGTACGGAAACGTTTGTATTTATCCTTCAGAGGCTACAGAGTTAGGAAAATGTTCCCTTTATTCTTTCCAGTAGTGCGACTTGATCATTCAAGTGTTAATTGAACTTCTACTCTGTTCCTTCGCAGATGGTAAGGACACGTGCATCCTCATCTACTGACCAGCAGCCCGAGGTCCCAGCAGTGGCAGCTCCCGCTAGGGGTAGAGGCCGAGGTCGAGGTCGTCCTAGAGGCCAAGGTAGGGGCCGAGCTCAGCCCCGAGCAGCGGCCCAAGTGGCAAAACCTCAGACTCATATCGAGGAGGAGGTTCCAGCCCCAGCAGCTCCAGTAGGCCCAACTCAGGTCCCAGGAGGAGTTATGTTTTCACCGGATCTTCAGGATGCTTTGGTCCGGATAGTAGGTTTTATGGACAATATCACCAGAGCAGGTTTATTACCAGTAGCACCAGCCACTTCTCAGGCTGGAGGAGGTAATCAGACTCCTGCTACGCGCACTCCGGAGCCAGTAATTCCCCAGGCTCAGGTTCCTGTGATTCAGCCAGTTGAGGCAGCTCAGCCTGTTATTGTGACTCCAACTAATGATGGTGCAGCTATGTCCGCCGACGCGTTATGGAGATTGGACAGGTTTACCAAGCTGTTCACTACCACATTCAGTGGCACTCCTTCAGAGGATCCACAGGATTTCCTATATAGCTGCCACGAGGTTCTCCGTACTATGGGCATTGTGGAGACTAATGGTGTGGACTTTGCTACTTTTCGACTATCTGGTTCTGCCAAGACTTGGTGGAGGGATTATTGTCTATCCAGGCCAGCGGGATCATCATCTTTGACTTGGGGGCAATTTGCGGAATTGTTCTTGGAAAAGTTCCTTCCAGCAACTCAGCGGGAGGCTCTGCGCAGACAATTTGAGCGTCTTCATCAGGGTTCTATGTCTGTCACACAGTACGAGACTAGGTTCGTGGACCTGGCTCGTCATGCTACTATTATACTTCCCACAGATCGGGAAAGGGTGAGAAGGTTTATTGATTGCTTGAATCAGCCAATTCGACTACAGATGGCTTTGGGTGCAGGAATTGAAAGCACTTTTCAGGAGGCAGCTAATGCAGCCCGTTGGATCGAGATGGCTCTATCAAAGGGAGCAAGACATGGATCAGATAAGAGATTTCGTAATTCAGGTAGATTCAGTGGTACCTCGTCTAGAGGTAGAGATTCTCATGACAGAGGCCAGCCTCCTAGGCCTTATCAGTCAGCTCTTCAGGTTTCTCACGATGCTTCTGGTGATCGTAATTCTCAGCCACGCTACTCTGATCAGCAGCCTATCAGTGTACTACCACTTCGCTATTTTCAGCAGCCGAGGGCTTGTTTTACGTGCGGTGATCTTAGGCACATTGCAAAGTATTGCCCTCGAGCTTCTGACAGATCTCAGCAGCAGGGTTCTCGTGCCATGATTCAGGCCCCAGTTCCCCCACAACCTGCCCAGCCATCTAGAGGCGGAGGTAGAGGACATAGAGGTGGAGGTAGAGGTCATAGAGGTGGAGCTCAGACCGATAGACAAAAATTTCCACCCTGTTACCTTGCATTTACATATCTTATGCTTCTATATCGGTGTTAGAACCTATCGGGTGAGTTAGGAGTGAATTGAATTAAAAATGAAGCAAATAGCATGTTTGAAGGAAGTTTGAATATGGAAAGTCAACCTAGAGTTGACTATCGAGTTAGAGTGCTCGGAATCTGATTCTGATGATTCGACTAGTTTCGAGGGATCATTTATGACTTAGGAGAGCAATCGGAATTGAATTTGGAGATCCGGTGTAGAAATAGGCTTGAATTGGCTAAGGTTGAATTTTGGCGAAATCCGATCAATAGGTGAGATTTTGATCCGGGAGTCGGAATGGAATTCCGATAGTTGCAGTAGCTCCGTTAGGTGATTTTGGATGTGCCTGCAAAATTTTAGGTCATTCGGACGTCGTTTGGTCGGGTTTTTGATGGAATGTGTAATTTGGAAGTTTTGAAGAAACTTAGGCTTGAATCCGTGTGTAATTGGTGATTTTGATGTTTAGGATGGTGTTTTTATGATTGGAACAAATTCGTATCGTGTTTTGGAGTATGTTGGTGGTTTTCATTGGGGTCCCGGGGGCCTCGGGGTGAATCCGGACCATCATCCGGCATTTTTGGAACTTAAAAATCTGCAGAAAAATTGCAGATCACTGGGCAAAATCCAAGCCTTTGCGTTCGCATGGCATGGGCCGCGTTCGCGAAGGCCAGGAGAGTCAAGCATCGCGATCGCGAGACAGGGTATCGCGTTCGCGTAGGCCAGGATTCTTGAGCTTCGCGATCGCGTTCAGGATGTCGCGTTCGCGTAGGTTTGTCAGGGTGTGCATCGCGTTCGCGTGAGGGTTATGGCGAACGCGTAGAAGGAAAATCAGACGGCCGGGAGCTAGTGCATCGCGAACGCGTTGGGGAGGTCGCGTTCGCGAAGGTCAATCCGGAGCTGGGCATCGCGAACGCGTGGCAAGGAACGCGAACGCGTAGAAGAAAAGTCCCAGGCAGTGAATTAAAACCAGAAACATTTCACATTCGGGTTTCATTTCATAAACCCCCATTTTTGAGCCCTAGAGAGAAGAAATCATGGGAAAACGCTGGGAAATCATCGGGTATTCATCGGATGTAAG
>JASVEL010001268.1:0-88398 GCA_032618575.1 Nicotiana noctiflora | reverse complement strand
GACCGAGATCCGTTCGATGGATTTCACCATTCTTGTCATTTCTCAACTGGATTTGTCTTCTATTTAAGACTTTTTGAATATTGAATCTAACTACTAGCATCGGTCCCTGCAAAGACCCCTCTTTCGTTCGAGAAAAGGGCGCCTAACCTGAAAGAGGAAATAGTGGTTTTCCTCGATGCGAAAGAGCTAGATCAGTAGTTTATCTTGGACGAATTCCTACTTACTTTTCTTAGTAATGGTAACAAAGGTATGCCAAGGGAAGCTCGGGCTAACCTATGTATCAGTAGCTGCCCGAGAAAGGACCACTCAATCTAGACAGGTCCTCACAAATGCCTTTCAAACAGGACCTCGAGAGCCAAGCCATAGAAGTACCACAAGGTAGGGAGCGAGCTCCTACTTCATTGGATATCTGATGAAAATGGGGGCTTCCAACTGAGATTCACGAAGAGAAGAGAGGACCCAACACCAAAACCTGTGTCGAGCCTATGAAAGAGTATGCCCGAGTGGAACTTAGAAGATCAAATGACTCGACAAGGCAGGAAGTGCCCAAGTGCAGTTGACTACAGAACCTGCCATTTACCGTCGTTTCTAAAGCAAACAGCCAAAGCTTTCCTGATGATTTCGTAGGCAGCCGATTTTTCATGCTTTGATCTCATTATCTCACCTAGCGAGACCGCCCCACCACAGAGAGCTAGGCCTGGGTGCATGTCAACATATTAGAATATCAAACAGATATGGCATTCCCGACTGGAAAAGGGTTGCTAGACTTCAAGCTGGGTCAGCTAGACCTAAGTAAGTAGGCATCGAAGTAGGATTGCAGTAAGGAGTTTTGCGATTTGACTACTTTTTAGTTGAAGAACCTAGTGAGCCAATTCCTACTCCTTCGGAGTCTTCTGTTGAGCTTTCTTCTCTGATGCAATTCTGAGTGGAAGAACTGACTTCCCCCAAAGAGCTTAATAGCTCTGAGTGAAGCTCCTGAGTTTCCATTAGCCCCTTTTCTAATTGAAGGAAGAAAGCTATTGAGCCAATCATTCAATAAAGAAAATAAGTAAAGAAAAAGAAAGGTGAACAAGAAGGGAATAAGCTCTCAAGCCTCGGAGGAGAGCAATCTCTTGTGGAAAAAAGGTAATTGCCTGGCAAGATACGACTAAGCCAATCTTGATTCTCTTTGAATGCTTCAAAGAAGAAGAGTCAGCAGGGAATCCAATTTATAAGCTTTTCTTCCTTAGTGTATGTGGAACTATAATTCATCCTCAACTGGATAGAAGAATTTTTCCTTTCTTCTTCTTCCTGAAATGAAATGAAGAGAAAGAAGGTGCCCGACCTAAAAGACTAGTGGAAAAAGCTCTTTGTGTTGGTCAAGACCTTTTGTTGAACTAAGTAAGTATGTTTTCTAAAAGAAGTGGTTTTCCTCACATGGATTTCTACCCATTCAAGCCAGAAAAGCCCCGTAGCTATAGCTATCCAAGAGTGAAAGTGAAATTCAAGCGGGCGCGGATGCCATCGAATGGGCTATTTGCCACAGAATGTGATGTCTTAGAATCTCCTTCTTTGAAAGCTTCTATTTTTCAGTTCAGAATCCGATGTGAGAAAAAGAATCCTAGGTCAAGGCAGTAGCAAGGTACGGGATTAGTCCCTTATTATCCGTGTAACGTGTGAAATGACATAGTCAAGAGATCGATCTTAGAATACAGGCAAAGGAAGAAGGTGGATACTACTTTGATTCTGATTCGGGCGGAGGAAGACTGATTTAGAGGGGTAGGCATTCCCGTCCGCCCTTACACAGGACCCCCTCAAGAAAAAAGAAATGCGGTACCGGCTGTGATCACACACTGGACACAAATCCATCATTCTTATTCTTCAGCTTAAACGGGACAAAAGTAGCTATCTCGCACACTAGGGAGTCTTCAAAGTATGAGTCCATACACTTGCTAGCTAAGACTGGATCGTCAAAGACTGGATTCCTTTTCTTAATACCTTCCTTATCTCTCCTAAGGGTCTTGGCCTAGGCATAACCTATATACAAAGAGTTCCAACTATTGAATCAAAGCAAAGAGGAACCTTTCCCCAGATGACGAGAGAAAGAAAGGAAATGATCCCATTGATTCACCAATCTGAATCCAAAGGAATGAAAGCATTAGAGTCTTGATCCTCTGCTTAACCTAAAATGAAACCTCTCAAGCTAGGGAAAGATTGACGATCGGGTTCATTTTCGAGTCAGGACAGAAAGAGGCCAAGAGTGACTACTCGATAGAAAAGGGGCTGCCCCTATGAATAAGGGAAGTGACTAGCCTTATTTCTTAGGCCAAGGAATGAAAGTATAGTAGAACAAGCATAGCGGGACATGACATCGGTTGGGGAGAAAGAAAAGCTATCAGACATCAATCCAATGAATAGAACAAGTGGCTTGGCCGAAGGGTCAGAAAGAGAGAATGACTATACATTCTGAGTTGGAACATTAGGAACCTTACACCCAAGAAATAAACCAAAATAGTAGAGAAGATCAGAGATGGGTTTAGCGAGAAAATTAGCTCACACCTATCTTTGATGAAAGAAGCAGCAAGTTTAGGTAGAAAGAACAGCCAATGTCAGAAAGATGACTTCTGTTGAACTCTTCATTTAAATGAAGGGAATGAATGCCTTAATGGAAATGGAATGGAATCATGGATCCAAGTAGATTAAGTTAAGGCAAGTGTAAGTTCAACCCTTTTCTCATCTGGCCAGGATCGATAGCCGTTCGACTTGAGAAAAGTGCTGTCAGATTCAAAATCCCCAATGTCTTGGTCTTTACCTTCACTTAGAGGGACAAGCACTGCATCTAGGTAAGAGGCATCTAATTGAATTGACCGAATCTTCCATCTACGAAAATGGAAGAGATGTCTGTTAAGGTCGGCTACATGAAAGCAAGAAAGGAAGCAAGTTTAGCGAACGTAGAGATGGATTTTTCCTAGTTGTCGTTAAATCAATTCCCATTCGTTCTGTAATGGGATAGGGAACGTGTAGAGCTACGGCTATCAGGAATGGGCGATACTCTATGACTAAAAGTGCCGACTATCTATGAATGACCAGGATCGGAATGCCAATCGACGAGATGACCCTACAAAAGATTTAAAGTTCAGACTATGATAACTGGCATCCTCACTTACGCAACGAAATTGAGTTGATGGAGTAGCAAGTGCCCTCGAGTTATTCTCTTCGGTATCGCCTTCTCTTATCATTAAAGGCGCCGCAAGGCATTCGACTAGAAGAAATGGATGTTAGGCACGCAGGGAAGACTCTGACTATGTGCTGGCACTATCCCTGGGCATGGATTCTTCTTTGATTGAAGGAACGAGACAGACGAGAACCAGAACCATATCCTTCACACATTCAGTCTGATCTTATCTGCGCTATTGCCCGATCATAGATGTACTGAATTAGATTAGTTATCCGTCTTCTTTGCCTTGTTAGAACAGTCTGGTCTGTAACAACACAACCTGAAAGGAAGCCATTCCTATTAGCAAGTTTCTAGACGTCTTTCTTGAGGAGCGAGAAAAGAGAGGAAATGGACTCTCTGGTTTGGCCACTACATTTTATGAAAAAGGTAGAGATGAATCCCCAAGAGCAGAAAGATTAGAAGGAAGTAGGCTCTTAGATAGGGTATTCCCGCTTAGCCCCTGGCATACATAAACTGTTGTTAGCATGTCAGGACGAGAGTGGATCGGGGAATCGAAAATGCTTCTTTGATTGTTGAGTAAAGAAGCGTAGCAAGGGAAGGGGATAGCATCGGTCTTGACTTTAATACTATTCTTGTTTGGGTAGATATCGGCATAACCACTGCTATTTCATCCGCATCTCTTACCGTTGAAGGAATAAGTATTGCTTTAGCTTGATTGCTTTCACCAGGTCTAGCTAGGCTGGGAGTGTATAAGTTCGAGTTGTGTTAAGATAAGTGGCACTTGAATTGGAAGTAGCTATCGGCCAGGTCTTGGATAGATCTCAAGCAGGCTTGAAGTGCTTTATTCGGTCATCAGCTGGCCTACGAGGCTACTGAAAGAGAAGAAAAGGAAAGGTGGTACTAAAAAGGGACTGCTACCAATTAGGTTAGAAAAAAGACTGTAATTGCCGGGTAAAGTGACTTACATGAATGGTGAGCTATCGTATAAGACTAAGAAGCGGGGTGAGAGAAGGATAACCTCTTTGAAAAGGACAGAGCCGCTTGGCCGCTACTTACATATTTGGAGTTCCAGATTGAACTAGAGAACGGAATTCAAGGGCAACGAAGGGCCTTAGATAGGACTTCATCTATGAATAGAAGAGATTTTCTTTCTAGTAGAGCTCATCAAGACCATCATAACCTAACTCCAGGAATGCTACGGGCACTGATCCTTCTATTCAAAGTTTCCTTTCTCCTCTTGAATGTAGTTTGTCCTACAGCTCGCTAAAGTGAAGGTTATTCAGCAGTGAAAGAAGTCACTCTTAACCCTATAGTGAATTCAGATATGTTGCGCTAGGAGCTAATGAAAGTCATCTAGCTCATCTAACTCAACAGGCTACTGGTGCTTATTATGTTCCCAATCTATGAAAGAAGAATTGAATTCCCCAGAAGAAGATTCGCCAAACAGAGAATAAGCTGTAAATCTTAGTTCTCGAAAGCGAGTGAATCAGTCTTCCTTTTAGCTCTTTCCTCACTTTGCTTTGGTTGTGTTCAATCGCGGTTAAACAGAAAGAAAGGGTTGTTTAGCTAATAGTAATAGTTCAATCGGGTAGCAGTCTGAAAGCGAATGAGCTAACTAATATATAAGTATATAAAGCTGAGCGAGTAAGCAAGAAGAATATATTGACCGAACAGGCATTTCCACTTCTTTCATCACAAGCGCTTTGTCCCGCCTATCGAAGAGCCGCTAAATAATGAGGTTCGGCATCTGCTTGAGCAGGAAGAAGAAAGGTTTTATCCGCTCGGTTTAGATAATTTCCATGGGCCAATGAGACGGTGTCTAGGATGGCAGCCAACTATCTTTCCGTAGGGATTATCATTTCCAGTCTGGCTCTCGAAGACTCAATATCAGAGGAAGGTTTTTTGCAAATTAGTCCCGTATTAGTATCTAAATTAGTCGAATAAAATTATAATATAATAGAGTAAGGTTTGAGGCTTAATATCATAGGCGGATATAAAGTCCTATCTTGTAGTTACAGATGAAATAGATTTATCTTTCTCTTTGAGATCCAGTAGATGTTGAAGGTGCAGTTGGCTTCCATCGAGTAGCTTTTGTTCTCTATTGTATTCCGTTTTCCCTCCCCTCCTTGTGTTGGCTTTGATTCTAGTGATCAAGCGAGCAAGCAAGTTAGAAATTCTTTTCATTGAGATAGGAACAAAACTAATTTGGTTCAAAGAATTTCAACGCCAAGGTTCATTTTTTAAAGAGCCCTAAGTCTCGCATGAAGAATTCTTGTTGCAGCTTTATGATGAGAGCTTGAATGATAAAATTGGACGAAACTAAAAGTGGAAGCTTATTATAAAGAAAAGGGTATTGAACTCTCAGCTACTTCAACTCAAGCTTTTTGCTCTTCTTTTGACTCTAATCTTCCTGACGAAACTCAGTGCCTTAAAGAAGCTTCTTTACCGGCAAGGGTCAGGATCAACTACTCTGCCATTCCTTTATTGACTGGTCTAATGAAAGAAAGTTTTTTTAGCATCTTTTAAATCATAAATAATATGAACCGAAACTTTTTAGCATTCATAGTGCTCTTATGTGTAGGATTCAATTCCAACATAAAGAGCTTCTTCAATAATATTAATTCTTGGAAAGCCTAGAAGTACTCTTCCTCTGGTGGACCCAGACTCTCCTTTATTAGGGTTCGAAGTTCATACCAGATCCACGCCTATCTACACTGATAATTCATGAATCAATCCAAATCTCTGAGTTAACAAGGACAAGTATTGATGGATTTTGCTATGGAGTTAAAAGAGAGACACAAGCATCCTTATCTTATAGAGGGGCTGAACAAGTCTACCTCCCTTTGCAAAAACTGTGGAATCCAGTGGCAGGGTACTTTATTTCGACATCTCCCCCTGAGGGTGAGCTAGACTTCCCTATCCTTAAGGATATAATAAGATCTCTTACTTTGCCCACAAGCCCTACTACCATAGCATGTCTGGTCGTTGGTGTGTTGTTCGTTCTAGCGATAGGCTCCAAATGCGATTTTGATTCTAAATTCGGTTTTCTGTTTTGGAATGAATCTGTTCTAAAGAAAGACATACCTATACTGAAGATGGGCTGGTTCACGATAATGAATGGTGGTATCGGTCGGGGCAAGCACGACACTTGTTCCCGTAGACCTTGTTGCAGCTGATAGACTCAAAAGTAAGTGGAGCTACCCCTACCCTAAGATAAGACGGTTCCCGCCCTCAGGTCCACGAATAGAGCTAACTACATCGAATAAAATAACAATTCCTAGTCCGAATCCTGGACCTGGTTCATGCTTGAAAGCAGCAATTCTTCATCCAATTTCGAACATCAAATTGTGTATATAAAGAAGAGTTCGTCCTTCTTCAAAGAGATAAAGTCACGCGACCCCTCAATATAGAGGCTTTAGTCATCGTTAGAATCCCGGGGCAGGCCAAATTACATAAAGAAAGGAAACTTATTTCAAAGTTGTTTAGGTGGCTCAGCTGGACTGAAAATCCTTGTGTGGTTCGAATCCACATCTACTTCACAGCAAAGAAAGAGAATGTGGGGTAGAGGAATTGGTCAACTCATCAGGCTCAAGCCTATTTGAATTTGTTATTGGAAAATGAGGAGGAAGACATCTGTCATGGAGAGGCGATCCTCAAATACGTACTTTGACCTGACGGTTATAAGAGAACGGTTCAACTGTTTAGGCGGTCTGCCACATTATTCACTGCGCTTTATTTAAAGCAGTATGCGTCATCCGGGGTGATAAAAAAGAACCATACCCTGTTGACATTGTCCCTGTCCCTTAATCATCAGGCTACCCTCGGATTCTTCCCTCCAGATATTAATGAGGTGGGAGGGAAAGATAGAGCCCAACTTATTATATACGGATACGGACATTCCATGTCATTCTAATCTAGATATAGTTCGAACATGCCTATTCTTTAACTCTCCTAAAGTGTATTGTATATTCTTTCCATCTTTCTACTAGGATAGATATTCTAAGAACAAACTACCTAGATTTAGCTAGTTGCCAGCTCCGCATCATGAACTGCATCAGAAAGGGCATCCGATATCTCTTTATCGGATGTTTCCCTCGTATCTGACCTATACAAGTTAGCCCTCCCAAGCAGACAAAGAGGTGAATCATCTGATCTTGAAATAGGTCATCCCGGCTATCCCGATCTTTTATCTGTTCATTTCGTCAGGTATTTGAATCATACGATTATGAGGATTCTGCTTTTCACATTCATTCTATAGGACCAAAACGAGGCCTTCCCTCGCTAGTTGGAATAAAAACCTCAATAGCAGCCTTCATTGAACCACTTTTTCCTATCCTTACTACCTATGAAACGAGTCCCTCTTTCATTTACTAAAGAAGACGCAGCTGATAGATCGCTGAATATACATTTGATGGCCAGTTCTATGAAGAAAAATCTCGAGTGGGAGGCATCGCTGGGAAAAAAGCCGATTGATTCGGTTTTCTCAAAATCAACGAGTGGACTTGAAATAATAGTTCCATTTTGTGATCCACTCGACTCAGAAAAGAATCTTATATCTTACCCATCCAGTGTTTTTCTAAATGAATTTCAAAGATCTCGCTCGCTGTCAAAGTGCATTTTGTGAAGCGTTCTCCTGCCCTTGTCACCTGAGATAAAGTCAACTAGAAATCGTGATCGGAGTCGTGGTTTGAAGATGATGATTTGAAGATTCGTTCGACAGAGAAAGGTGTCTTGGTTGCCAATACCGAGGTTGAATTAATCATTCCACCTGGAAACATCAAAAGTGGAGTTTGGCACAAGTCAAAGGGGAAAGCAAGGATGAATTCCACTTTGGAAAGGAAAAGGGCAATTCCAAACGAAGGACCCAATCTCAATGGGCAAGCTTCCCGGTGTCCAAGTGTCAAGTCCCGAGGGCTTGTGTCCGCCAAAAGCTTCCTTTTTTTCTTTTTAGTCTTTCCTTGCAATGAATCAAAAGGTGAGAGGTAGGGCTCGGTCTCAAGGTTTAATTTAAAGTCACTAGTCAGTCCAACTGCACGAGTGAAAGGCAAAAGTAAAGATTATGTGCAACCAGGTCTAACGTGTCAAAGGTCACCGAGTCGTCGTAAAGGGGAATAGGTTGTTTTGCACATCCAACAACTGAAAGAGTCTGTGGAGAAGGGTTGGGTTGTGTAATAGCAGATTCGTAGGTCAATAAATCGTTGTATTTGAAATCGAAGCTGACCCCACAAGTTGGGTATTCCTTCTTAAGAGGACACTAACCCTCCCGATCTTGCTAGCCGGGGGCTCAGTCTTTCAAGATTCAATCTTTCCCCTTCCGATCCCCGGGAATCGCTCTTATAGTAGGAGGTTTACTATGTCCCCAACTTCTATTTATTAAGAGAGTTGGTTGTCTACTATAATTAGATTAAGATCGTAAAAACATAAGCTTGTAATATAGCTAGACCAAATTCAATAAATGGAGTCTGGTAATAACATTATGAAACTGAACCCATATGGCAGAAAGTAGAAGCAGCGGGTACGTTTGTTTGAGTTCATTTATGTCCAATAAACTTCAAACAAAAGAAAATTCGGGTATCAGAGTTGAGTGGACAGGCGACAGGAGGATGGGGGAATAGTAAATACAAGACGAAAGAAAGAGTTCCGGCATCTTACTTTACTAGTTTCATTTTCCTATGATAGTCACCCCTTTCTCGGTAAAACAGAGTGAGAAACTTCTTTCTTTGCTACTGCTTCCATACCACAAAAAAGTCTAATAGCTACGCTTACTTCTTCCTTCAACCCTGAAAAGAGCATATGCATCCCGAGTTTCTCTCCATCTCAGAAGTGGATTCCCCTGCAATAGTATTTGAGTACGACTACGGCAATGATAAGCTTATCGAAAGAGGAGGAAAGAGCGTAAACTCAACTCTAAGGGTGTGTTTGGTACGAAGGAAAACATTTTCTGGAAAATGTTTTCCAATTTTCCCATGTTTGGTTGGTTTAAATGTTTTGGAAAACATTTTCCTTATCAATTCATTTTCCTCCAATTGGAGGAAAATGTTTTCCTTATCAAAAAAAGGGAAAATATTTTCCAAAGCTCCTTCTCAACTATTCTTACCCTCACCAACCCACCCCACCCCCTCTCCAAAAAACAGTTTTTTTTAGAAAAATTTCAGTTTTTCCGTTACCATCCACCCTACTACCCCTCCACCCCACCCCGCAAAAAAATTTCTTTTACCTTAATTTTTTTTCTATAATTTTAAATTTCTGTTTTTTTATTTTTCTGCACCACCCACCCCCACCCCCTACCTCCCCCAAAAAAATTACCCAGCCCTCCCCCCCCCCCTCGAAAAAATTTTAAAATATATTTTTCAGTTTTTAATTTTATTATTTATCACTTAAAGACTCAATATTTTACAAGTTCCAAAATTATGAGTTCGGAAGTTTGCGGGTTTAGAAATTATAAATTTACCGATTCGAAAATACGCAATTTTTGCGTTAAAAAGTAAAGCATCACATTAGTTCCTTTGGATTGTGTCAATTTTTAGAGACTTCGGGAAGGGAGGGGTGGGGGAGGTGGGAGGGGGAGGGGTAGGAGAGTTGCAAAAAAAAATATTTTTCTAAAAAAACTATTTTTTACTCTCTAACCAAACATAGAAAATATTTTCCGGAAAATGTTTTCCACTTACCAACCAAACAAGAGAAAATAAGTGATAAAATCACTCATTTTCCATGAAAACATTTTCTAGGAAAACATTTTCCATGGAAAACATTTTCCTTCATACCAAACACACCCTAAAAGTTTTAGTTGCCTCCCTCTCTTCGCCCTATAACTGAAAAAAGGAGCACGACGAAAAGCCAACTTGATATTTTTTATTCGTTTGACGAGGGAAGACCTTAAGTACTAAATTAATTAAATAAGACCTATATCGCAAAAAAGAGCTGCTCTAGCTTTAGCGCGCACCCTTTCTCCTATGAGGAAAGTGACTCTTTCCGATTCATGTGTGGCCCTTCCTTGATCTTGATCATAATATACCGGTGACTTTGTCCTTGAATTCATTCTATTTCATATCCACCGTTCCGTGGAAGAGACCAAGGAAGAGTAAGATAGATTTAGGGCCGGCAGGCGGGTCTAGAATAGATTCCCAACGGGTCCTCACTTTTTAACAATAGAGGCGAAAACTTACTCTTTCAAGTCAAAGTCAAAGTCGGGTAGACTAAGATAGAGTTTATTTTACAGTTGTTCCGGGGATATGGGTATAGAGTGAATTCTATTCACTCTTTATGAAGTTTCGTACAACTTATATCATAAAGAAAAAAGTAAGTATGGTGCCTCGGTAGACGCGCAGACCGAGTGAGTTTCTGCCGATCCCGATCCAGATATGCCAAAGATTGAGGACTATGAGGGTACGGTGCTATCCTTGTACTTTGTTTGTTGCACATGGCCTAATGTACATTGGCCCCCTTTTTCTAACTCTTTTGGTGGTTTGTCAATTTGAATCTATTTTCTTTATTCTAACGAAAGACGGAAAGGGGAACCGACTCGTTCATCCCTTGCGGAGGATGAATCAAGGCCTGAAGTTGGTTTGTCGAGCAAGAGGAGAGAAGGATCAACGAGGATTTCATACCCTATGCTAGTTCTTTTTCTCTCTCTTCCAGATATGCCTCTAATAAGTCCTCCACCTATTCTCGTGCGACAACATCTATGATTGTGAAATTCAGGAATGAACAGTTGCAACAATAATGTTCAATTTCTTTTGACAGTTTTAGAATGTGGTCCTTTATAATCAAGGGCGAGAAGGAAGTTCATGGAAAGGTAGCTCACATACCTTTCCATGCCTAATTCTTTAATAATCACTTCAACTCTTTCATACTTCTGACGTCGACTCATCTTGATTGGATGTCTTAAGAATGCAGCAAAAACTAAGGTTTCCTCTACAGTCAATTGTGGAAAAAGCACATCATCGTGTGTCACGAAACCCACCTAGCACAACATTGATCAATTCGGTATGGAAGTTAATACAAAATCATGTACATTGAAAGAAAGACATTTATATATTCTTGGTTTTAAGGCAATAGAAAGTGAGAAGGAAAAAAGAATTATTGATGGATAGGTAATATACCTCCTATTGATAGCTGTATTATATGGGATGTCATTGTATGTGACAGTTCCTTTGACATTTTCTTGCAATCTTCCTCCCAATATCTTTAACAAGGTTGTTTTCCCACTGGCAGAAGGCCCTATTAAGGCAAGATTTTCACCCTTCCTGTTATACCCTTGAGTATCTGCTTGTAATTGTCATGCGCAAACTGGGAAGCTACCTTTGATACAATTGCCTTGACAGGATTGTTGGAGGAAGCTTGGCTAATCTTCACCTTGTACTCAACATCCGCGAACTACATTCAAAGACCATTTAAATGGCATAAGCCAAAACTCTAAAACATATATCAACAATTTGATTCTTTGAAACATTTATGTGAAATGAAAGATTGGTTAGAGAAACAAAAAAGTACCTTGAGAAATATGGGTAGGGGTTGATCTTTATCAGCAATTGATGTATCATCCTCTACCTCTATATCAATTTCAGAGATTTTGTTTCTGAGGTAAGCTTGATACATGAACTCTATGTTATGGCCAAAGCCATTGCTTCCAGCAATCTGCATGGAGCCAACAACTAGAGGGGACAATGACAAATATTCAATTTCATCTTGCCTAAGATGCTCCATTGTGTCATGAACTGCAAGTTAAGCCTTGCTCTATCCTGTTTAATGGTGTTGGACAAAGTTTATTGTCATATATGGTGGATAAGATAGACATAACCAAAACATTTCCTAAATCATGAAACTATTGAGCCACATGCTTTTTATGGGAAACTATAGACTCTTTCTAATTGTGAATTTCTAGTTATCACACGCACTTGGTTACTTTCTTCAAAATTCTTTTTTAAGCAAGTGTTCAAATGACACTATTTGGGGTATTCCAACTCAGCAACGACATACTAGCTGTTAATACATAATTAACTAAATCAAAGTGTTCCTTCTCTGATATCTAAGTTTTTTAGATGAGACGGTTCACACAATTCACCATAGTAGAGCAGGAAGAGGTCCAGGATTCAAGTCTTGCCGCCACTTATTAATAGTGGAGGTAGGAGATCCAGTTAACGAAAAGGCCAGGCTGAAGCTATTCAAGCATCTCAAAGTCTATCTATAACTATTGCTATTTCATATCGGAGCTTCTGCTAAAGGAAGTGGTGATCCCTAGCTTGAGGCTCAAACTCCGGATGCCAACCTACCAACATACATTGTGGGAGAATACTCTTCACCATCATCAGAAAATGTTGCTTAGCGGCAACCTTAAAATAGGGTCAAGTTTGACAGCATCAAGCTCTAAAGCCAGGTATTCTATACCAGCTCAAAGCCTTATAGCTAGATCAAAGACTGTCGTAAGTTGCATCTTGAGTCTTAAGAATTGGGTCCCTTAGCCCCTGGATTGGTGCGCAAGCAAAAGAAGGACAAAAAAGTGGGGCCTCTAGCTTATTAAGAAGAATATAAACGACATACTAAGAAGAAGCGCGTAGACGAAGGGAGAGGGGCGTTCAGCCACTTGACTATAAGGACAAGGACTATTGCTGCAGTTTCACCGCTTGTATTGCAATTCTCGCACGTTTTTAGGGTGGATAAGAGGTACTTTTCAGCAAAAGAGCACGGTAGGCATGCCTCCAATCTCATTCTCTAGTCATGTATTCATCATATCTGTTCTAGTTCTCGCTCATGGATGCTTCTTTTCGCGCTTAGTCAATTTTCAAGGAAAGATGCAAGACGACTCTACAGGCGCAGGAATGAAGTGATCCCCAACCGGGAATCACGAACGGAGCTATCCTTCTTCTCTAAAAGTAAGGCTAGGGCTCTCAAGTCAGCCTTTCTCTAAGGCTAAATAGCTAAATATCCCTGCTCACAGTTCTGTCTTGAACCTCTTCTTTACTTTATTATTCTCCTGAATAAAGAGTGAAGTGATTCTAGGGCTAGGATAACGAACGGGGATCTAAACAGAAAGAAGGCCAAGGAAGATATAGATCACATCTTGGCCAAATGCCAATCCTCCTTGTTTGAAAGAGAAAAAGAGTGGAGTTTCGAGAATGAGAATCATATATTTTCTCATTTATTTTTCGTAGTATGAAGACACTAAGACGCACCCACTACACACCACACACTCAGACAACTAGCGTGGTCCTTCCCCCATCGAAGAACCACGTATCTAGGGTTGACCACACCATCACTATTTTATCAAGGTGTGGCCACGGTCTCAATTGAGTCATTGTTTAGTATGCCCAAGCTTGACAATAGCTGTGGATATTTTGAGTCCCTCAGAATGCAACTCCCTTATGAGTTGGAAGCCAAGAAAAAGTGATTCCACTTCATAGGTACCATTCACGTCACGTGAAGGCTCGCTCAGAACACATACCAAGCTTTTATTAGAAAGAAAGGAAGAGAACAAAGAGGAGTGCTCCACTCCGAAAGATAAGGAACGGAAAGAACAGGCAACATCTCTCGTTGTCTTCACAAAATTTATTGATCTGAATGAGCAAAAAAAAAGAGCTAAACTCTCTTTGTTTCGGGATCGGAAAGGTCGGCCGATTAGGATCAAAGATGACAGCTTAGTGGCAACGAGCCCACTAGGAAGACCTGCCTTTCATAAAAAAAAGATAGAACCAAGGATGAATTTCTCTTAGAATTTATCAATTTGGCTGGAGAGGCCAGACAAGCATTGTGGTTAGACAGAGCATTCTTTCTATCTCTAAATGTTTTGGCGACCCCGAAACTAGAATTAGTTGCAGACTTCTTGATCACAGCCAGGGTCCGCTCTAGGCTAGCAAGTAGCGTACCTGAGACCAAAATTAGGCTACTATGCAAGAAAGCCTAGTTTAAGGAGGAAGGAAGGTAGAGCGTGGAACATTTTTTTATTATGTACTTCTTTTTGGCTAAGTCTTTTCTTTTTCCGGCTAGCTCTAGCCCTAGTAGAGGTCCGAGTAGACTAGACTATAAGGGCCAGCGTCCAAGGGCCTGCCAGACTGCTGGTCTCACTTACGCACTCGATGTCACAAATAGAAATAAGAAGGGGCAGGGTCAACGATCACTCACATCACAGGCAGCAGATCCGACGAGCTCAACTTCCACTGAAAAGAGAGGCTAGACCTCAACCTCAGATTCGAAGCCTGATGGTAGAGATTCTCCTTATCTTGTTCTTGGTGGTACGGCTCCAAGGACTAGGCCTCTCCTCTGCAAACCTATTAAGTTAAGTAAGCCTGGTCAGTACTTAAGTTTGCCTTCACTGGCTTGACCTCCGGGAGGACGCCAGTCTTTTTCTCTTCTATGTTTATTGTATTTTTGACAGAAAGGCACGAATGCGAAGGACTTCCCCGTTTCCTCTTCCCTGAACGGGAGGACTGTCCATCCCTTGTCTATTCATCGAGCTTTGGCATGCTCTCTCTCTGGTGCTGGAATACTTGGACCTCGGGTTAGAAGGCAGATTGTCCTTTCTCCAGTAAATTGCTATTCTTTGAAGGCTAGAAGCATCCTCAGGTCATTGAGGATGGTCAAAGCAATGGAGTTTTCCGAGGGGAGCAGATAATTCCACTCCTTGATCAGGAGGTTACAACCTTTATTATGATTAAGTCGTGAATATTAATAGTCATGAGCGAGATTATGAGCTGGCAGAGACAGAAAATCTGGGCATTGGTGACTAGTTGAAGCTGTGCTAATTCCCCGAGAAAGGAAAGAAAGAAGGGGATTCTTGGGTAGTATATCAGCAGGTTCATCGCATAGCTCACTACCTTTTGCGAGCCCATTTTCAAGCTCTTGAGGAAGAAGAAAAGGAGTAGAACGATGCCCTACACTAACTATGCAGAGTGCTTTCGAGAAGATTAAGATCTATCTTTTTGATTCTTCGTTCTTGGTACTTTTTTTATTTAGGGAAGACCCCTCTTGCTATACCTCTCGGTCACGGAAAACTCCATGAGGTGCGTCTTAGGCCAGCAGGATGAAAGGGAAGAAAGGAAAGATTACTACCTGAGAAAGATGCTGATGGACTACGAGTCATCATATTCAACCTTGGAAAATATGTGCCTCGGCTTGGTGTGGGCTAGGCAGAGGCTCCGACATTACCCTCATTCCTATCTCCTGTTGGCAATGATGGATCCAAATATCTCTTTGAAAAGCTGGCACTCACTTGCCATCCACACTCAAACCTGGCCAACAAGTAAATAAGAACATTAGGTTCGCTATACACTCACGGAGCACTAACTTCAAACCAATGACCAGATAGTGTGAAATGAAAGCCAATGCAAGGAAAGAACCCAATTATCGGCGCTCTACTAATAGACCCCCTCCTTTGAACATAGATCTGAACTCCCACTCAGAATGGTTACTGGACAAGGATTGGTTGTCTTTCGAACATCGGATCTCGAGTACAAGCCAAGGAGAAAGACTGCCATCTTAGGGATACCATCGACAGAGTAAGGAAAGGACAGGCGGAAAGCGCGCTAATCAAATCTTATCCCTTATTACTCCCAGCTAACCAAGTTTATTCCAGCTCCCTATGAGCTCATAGTCGCTAAAAGGAAGAAAAGCTTTCTGCTTCGCACCTTTGCTACCGAGCATTCACTACCAGTCACTCCTAAATCTACCTGGTATGGACTGCAAAATTGATTTTGATTAAAAAATCCTCTCTGAATCCCGTGTATATAAGTCAAAGATGTGACTTTCACAGGTCCGATTGCTCTTTGTCATCAAATGGAAAGTTAGCTCATAGGGCTTTTCTGGTACTCTGCGAAAGATGCGTGAATTGGCCTGCTGAACCGATCTTGCTTAGGGCGCGTGACCATCTTATAATTAAAGATAATCACCGAAAGTAAGAGAAGTGAGGCGTTCGGGACCTATTATAGTAGTGGAACCAACCCCAGAAAACCTGACCAAAAGATAGCTAAGTTCCCGTCACTAACCTTACTTCGGACTATGTGGCTAATCCGCTGAGAAAAGATGGTAAGGCAAAGAGAAAGTACCACTTTTCTTAAGTTAAGTTGAATCTAATCTATTGAAGAGTCATGGTTTCCAAGGAGCACGGATGAGGTGAATCATCGATCCAACTACATACCAACGGAAAGACATTACGGGCGATCGTATCCCATCGTATTCATGTATCAATGCATTCGTGGTCATATAATAGTTGCGTTGTTACGCCTAAAGTCTTATGGCCAAAGGTCTCCGGTGTGTCGTAATAGCCTACTGGTATACAAGCACGCCGTGCTATAGGTTGGTCAAGCCTTTGAGCATAAAGAAGGAAGTCTGTGCCAGAGATCCCTTTACACAAGATGCCGTGTAGAACCATCTTGTGGTCATCGAGTGTAGAAACTCGATAAGACAGTCCTCTCCAAGCAACCTCATCGTATCGGAAGTCGCTTAAGAGCCCAAATATATGTGCAAGCGATATAATTTATAATACGAATAAGGTTTGACAACAAGACGTGAATGTCTCAAAAAAGTAAATACTTGCCTGCTGATGGAAGCCTTTCTCCAAAAAGTATGCCACGTGAGGGGTCCTTCCCTGCAATTTATGTAGGAGGGTCAGCTTTTACTTACTTCCATCTAGAAGTGAAGGTTTCCAAGGAAGACCATTTAGTATACCAATGATAGCAAATCGGATTCTTCAAAAGAAGAGTCTGCAGGGGCATCAAATCTAGTTTCCAAATAAGTCATAATTTTAGCGAAAGCTCTTCCTTTGACAGCTATTCCTATGTCAGCTTCTACTTTGTTAGAGGCTAAGTTCCCTCTAGCTTCCGGGAAGGGAGTAAAATAAGAAGTCATCGCGACTCGGCTACATAAATTATCACATCATCCGAATAGATTTACATTGTCAATCAAATAGAGAAAGATAGTTTTTTGTACCAACCTTTCTACTAATAATAGATATGGTCGGTGATGCGATCCCCTTTCCTACCTAATCTAAGACTAATCTTAGTTTACAAGAAGTTTTCTTATGAAAGAAAGTGGGCGTTTCTTTTTACTTAGTGAATGTTGCCGAATCTCTCGTTCTATAGGAGTAATAAGCAAAAAAGGGGATTCTTTATGCTACTCAGCGGAAGAGTAAACGCGAAAGAATGGTAGTATTCAACGTTCTATTGTAAATGTTCAAGTTCTTTGTCTTAGCTTATCTTATTCTTCTTGAATGGTCTCGAATTACCTATGGAGTTTGAGGGGTTCACTAGATTTTTGATTCCTTCTCCATTTCTGAGAGCTGGGAAAGGTAAATATTACTATATTCTTTCTTCCCACTCTTTTTCCTCGCTGACTTCATACTCGTTGTAACCCAACAAAAAAGGGCAGAGTTCCATTTGGTGGGTGGGTCTAGGGTGAACAAAAGAGATGTGTAACATAGGGCAGGTGAGGCTTCCTCTCTAAGTCCGTACATAGCAATCCTGCGACTTCCTCATCTTTTTTATTTCTTAGCTGCGACTTCCTCTCTATACATAATTCCTTTTTTGTAGGTTGTGTTGTAATGAGAAAGATCTTTCTATGACCATACCGATTCTCTCAACGCTCTCTCTTTTTTTTGCCAGTTAACTATTTTGATTATTCTAGTGTGGGCTAAGACTTTTTGCTTTTCTTTCTATTGATTGAGACCTAGCCTCTCTCCCTTGGTTCATAGCCTTGGGGTTGTACACTTTTCCTTAAGGCAGAGGTTTTACCCCGATAGGAAAGAATTGAACTTCAAAAACATGTACTCCGTCGAAGGCAAAGAGGTTTCAGCAATCCTAGAGCTAGTTCAACATGAAGACTATCTTTTTCTCTATACGGAATTCCTAGGAGTCCACAAAATAAGGAGATCGGAGTACGCTATGCCCCATCACCTAGAAAAAGATCAGTTATGGATGTACTACACTTCTCAGGTCCCTCTGCATCAGAGCGACCCCGCCGGGGCGATCCTCACCCGGAGTTCAAGGTCGATCTATTAGTTTCTTTTTTTTCAGAAAAGAAATGAGAGATAAGAAAACATCTTTGATTACAATTAAAAGGAGCAATCTCAAATAGACCAAGATCAGATTTCGGGTCATTTCTTGGTGAACATGATCGTCCATAATCTCTTCGATCCCTTCATTTATCTGCCAAAATAGAGAGAGATTTGGTAGGAAAATGGAAGAGACCTTTTTGTATATGATAATCAAAGGGAGTGGGAAAGCTACAGTAATTCATTGGAAAAGCGCGGTTCTCTTTGTCTTCGAGCTTTCATTCCTCAATCCACTGATTCCTTCCTTCATATACCTCCCCACCAATAGATAGAGACAAACAGGAATAACCGAACCACATCTACAAAATGCCAGTACCATGCAGCTGCATCAAAGCCAACGTGATACTCCTTGGTCAGATGACTAAGATATTGGCGAATACCACATATGATCGAGAAAATAGAACCGATAATCACATGAAAACCATGAAAGCCAGTTGCTAAGAAAAAGGTAGAACTATAAATACTATCAGAAATAGTGCAGGGTGCTTGATAATATTCCATTCCTTGAAAGCCAGTGAATACTAGATCCAGTTAAATGGTAGCTACTAAAGTGTAAACTCCTCGTTTTTCCTTCCCCGCGAGTATAGCATGATGAGCCCAAGGATCTAAAAGGGGAATAAGGGTATATCAGAAAGGGGAATAAGGGTATTAAGAAAAGGGATTTCCCAAGGATCTAAAACCGCAATCCCTTTTGGGGGCCAAATACCTCTGATCTCTACCGTAGGTGCCAAAGAAGAATGAGAAGAATCCCGAAAAAGAGCAAAAAAGAACATAACCTCCAATACAGTAAACAGAATAAAACCATATCGAGGTCCTAATTGTACGACTTTCGTAAGATGTCCTTCGAACGTGGATTCATGTAGAACATCGCGCCATCATACGAACATGGATTATAGGAAAAATATGAGGCCCAAGCTGAGAAGTGTTTTACCCCCTTGAAATGAGTGCATGTACATCACACCTAATACGGTTGTTGCCAAAGCTCCGAGTGAACCCGTAATAGGCCATGGACTTGGGTCTACCAAATGATAAGAATGCCTCTGAAATTCAATCATAACCACTTTGCCTCGGTTCTATGTAAACCCCCCTTCATCCCCACCTCATAAAGTAGTAAAGTAAAGAAGGGCTTTTTGGGGTCTAATTTTCTTTCTATCTGACAGGACAAACAAAGAAATAGGTAGGGATGGTTCTTTCATTCCATTGATAGAAGTCTAACTAGAAAAATACTCTCTCTATTACTTTGAGTCGAGAGTCGTTGGTTTGACCGACGAACTACGTGGGAAAATAGACCTTCTTTCTTTGATTTGAAGCAAGATTTTTTGAAAGTAAGAATTCCATTCAGTTCGCTTTCAGGAAAACTTGCTGGTCGCGGATTAGTTCATTTTGCGCTGCCAGCGGCCTCAACTCAAAGCCGCGGGTTGATCTCTCTGGTCGAGGTTGCATTCATTTATTCATATTCAACTTGACACGTGGGAAGGGCTTACTCTACTAGTGGCTCGGCTTGGTCTCACTCCCTTCCCGTACTATTCCTCCCCACTAAAAGGAGCGATTGAGAATCTCAAGAACCTTTCTGACCGTCCGTCTTCGCGGGGCGATTGGAAAAGAAAGGAGTATTAAATTCATTTATTGCCTTCCATTCCACTATTCTGATCGAATTATTTGTTCTTCCGAATGACCAAGTCATAATAAGATTAAAAACCGGTGCTTCCTTCATTGTGTGGAACATGGATTAGCGTTATGTCATTCCTACAAGTGATGACCTACCCAGGATTGCTATGTACGGACTTAGAAATCAAATATAATATGTTTCTTTCCATTCATCGTGAGCCACTTATTTCTCCGAAACAAGAGATTAAAGTCATCTTCCTCCTTTTTCCCAAGAAGTCGACGATGTTACCCCATTGGGATACTTCGAATAAACTTGATAACATATAGGATACACTGGTGCTAAAACCTTTTCTCAAGATATCTTCCAAACTGTTGGGGTCGTTGCTCCGGATCTTGTTCTCCCGGTGAGAAACCAGTTGGTTTTGTAGTTTTAGAATTCTGCTGATCCCAAGTACTCCATCTCCATCATTGCATATAGGAATATAGAAAGTAACAAGGAAAAGGCATGACCAGAAGAATTGTGTGAAATAAGTGAATTTATCCAGTTGAGGCATTCTTGATTGATTGAGACAAAACGATTCCCTCAATACAGCTTAACTCCGTCAAGCCTGTACGAGTAGTGAAGAAGTATAGAGCACTTTGGTTGGTTGTTGACCAACAGACAGCATGGGAGAAAAAAAGAGAGAACTCTTTCTTTTTTATTATGATTGGGCCCTGCGGTGGTAGAACCTCGTGAACCAGGCGTACTACTGAACTTGCGTTTCTTCTCTTATGATATTTTGAGTGCTACTTTCATTTCAGATACATTCAAATCCATTATTCTTTGTAGCCTAAAGAAGAAATATAGATTTTTAGTAGCGGAAGGACGTAGCTGGCACAACGAGGGAATTGAAGGCACTAGCAGATGCAATTTTGGAATAGATCGCTTAGCTCTACTTCTCAGTCAATCCCATTTGTTCATGACATTGAATTTACTGTAATTCTTATATTTTATGTAAAGATCTTGATGACCGCTTAGTTCATCTTTCCTTTCCCGCTCCTGAATGAGAAGTGGTTTTTTTATTCATGCGGTCTTGGCCTGAGCAAAGTGATCTCTGAAACTCAAATTCGACTGAAAAGTTACCAATAGAATAGGCTTTAGAGTAGCTCTTTCCAAATAGGTCGAGCAGCCATTTATATAAATTGAATTCATTAAAATGAGACAAATAGTAGGGATTCATACACACAGCCTTATCCTATGAGTCTGCCTATGCTACGTGTCTGCCTTTGTGTGACGACCCAAAGGGTCATCACTTATTTTATTAATCATTTCGAGCTTCGAGGCCTTAAAAACCTCATTCCATGTTGCCTCGATTTACGTGCACAATCCGAGCATGTAGCCGGAAAGATTTTGTGATAGAAAATATGAATTCTATGAGAAATATGGATAAAAATGATATTAATATTGATATGGTTGACTTCGGTCAACATTTTTGGTAAACGGATCCGGACCCGAGATTGGATGGTCCCGAGAGGTCCGTAGGAAAATATGGGACTTGGACATGCGTCCGGAGTCGAATTCCGAGGCCTAGAGCCCAAGTTATGAATTTTTCTATGAAATTGTTTTTGATGTAATTGTTAAAGGAAAATGAATTAATTGACCTTGGTATCGGGCTCGTATTTTGGTTCCGACGCCCAGTACAAGTCTTAAATATTATATATGTGATTTCTGTAAAGTTTGGTGACATTCGGATGTCGTTTGAGATGTTTTGGACCTTGAGTCCCAAGTTTGAAAAGTTTTGAAAACCAAAGGTATGAAAATCATGAAGTTGAGGCTTGATTTGATGAAAACGAGGTGTTATTGGCGATGTGATCGCACGAATAAGTTCATAATGTGTTTTTGAGGTTGTGTACATGTTTGGTTTGGAGCCCGGGAGGCTCGGGTAAAGATTTGATAGGCCGTTGGATTAATTTCTGAAATGTTGCACTACTGGTTTTTCACCCAGCTGTTGGCTTCGCAATTGCGAAGTATTTTTCGCAATTGCGAAGGGGTTAGTACAAGGCAGGGCTTGCAAATGCGAACCCTGATCGCAAATGCGAAGCCCTATTGACCCAGCCCTGTTCGCAAATGCGAACAATTGTTCGCATTTGCGAAAGTCCCCAGAGCCTGCCTATGTTCGCAAATGCGAACAAAAGTTCGCAAATGCGAACATTCCCCATACTGCCTTGGTTCGCAAATGCGAACCAGAGTTCGCAAATGCGAACACTGCCTTATACGGCCTATGTTCGCAAATGCGAACACGCCCTTTGTCTACCAGTGTTCGCAAATGCGAACAAATGTTCGCAAATGCGAACTTCCCAGCCTTAGCTTATTTTTCAAACTCCAGAAATTGGTCGGGGTTCGCAATTGCGAACCCATGTTCGCAAATGCGAACACGGAGACCTGTAAAACACGATTTTAAGTTCATTTCTTCACTTTTTACAAAACAAAAACACCCATTTGCGATTCTTCACGGATTCCTTCTTCATCAAAACAATTGTAAGTCACTTTTTACTTAATTCTTTCAATTTCTAACATCATTAAACATGTTTTTCATTAAAAATCAAAGGTTTTCATAGTGGAATTCTTGTTTTTGTTAGAAAATAGGGTTTTTCATAAATTGGGGAATTGGACCTCGAATTGAGGTCCGATTTTGAAACAAATCATATACATGAACTTGTGGGGGAATGGGTAACCGGATTTTGGTCCTAACCCCGAATTCCGACCATGTGGGCCTGGGGTTGAAATTCACTATTCCGGGCAGAATGTTGTAAAAGTTGTATTTGATCTTAAGAATTAGTTTGTTGAGTAGTATTGATGATATTAAATCAATTGTGTATAGATACGATTGGATTGGAGCCAAATTTGAAAGAAAAAGACATTTCCACGGATTGAATTGTTCATAAACACTCGAGGTAAGTGTTTGTTCTATCCTAGCTTGAGGGAATAGGATTATGTGTTATGTGTTATGTTATCGAGTGCGGTGTATGGGCTGTGGTGACGAGCATCCATACACTGGTGTCTAGTATGACCGTGAGTCGTTGAAAAATGATTATTTTGAGATATGATGAATTGTAATTGTTCTCCCTTGTTGGGACTTGTTGTGAAGATAATTATTGATTGCCCTTGATGGGATGGTTTATGAATTACTGTTTCTTTCTTTGCCCTTAACTGTGATTGTTATTTGGATGAGGAAGAGTGATAATGCACGAAGGGTGATGCCGTGCCATGTTTATTTATTTATGCACGAAGGTTAATGTCGTGCCATGTTTATTTATTGATTATGCACGAAGGATCATGCCGTGCCCTATTATTGAACCATGTACGAAGGATCATGCCGTACTATGGATGTGAGGATGAAAGTAAAAGCACGAAGGGTGATGCCGTGTACTTTATTTGTTTATTTGGTGAGGATGAGAGTAAAAGCACGAAGGGTGATGCCGTGCAATTGCTTGCTATTTCTTGAATTGATATTACTTGTGTTTACATTATACTTTGTTTTTCCTTGTGAATTTATTAACTGTGGTTAATTGTTGAATTCTTTGAGATATTCCTTATTGTGTTAATACTTGGTTATTTCTTGTTATTTTGTGGTATACATATATATATATTGAATTGCACAGGTTTATGTGGGTGTCTGGTCCTAGGCTTGTCACTACTTCGCCGGGATAGGCCAGGCACTTACCAGCACATGGGGTCGGTTGTGCTGATACTACACTTCGTGCGTTTTTGCACAGGTCCAGGTTACGATCAGGAGCAGCAGCAGTAAATCGATTGCGTGGGAGTTGATCATATTTGAGACCGAGGTAGCTTGCAGACGTCCGCAGGCCCGGCGTCTCTCTCTTTATTTATGTCATTAGCTCTAGTCTCTTTGTTCCGAGACAAACAGAATTATGTTATATTTCCTTCAGACTTTTATGTGTAGTATTCCATAGTAGTTCTTGAGTTGGTGACTCCAGGTCTTGGGTAGAGGATTTCAGTATGATTTTTACTTTGTGATTTGTTATTTCCATTTCGATCAAGCATTCCGCATTTATTTGATTAAAATTGTGTTAAAAACAGGATAGTATGAATACAGTGGCTTGCCTAGCTACCACGAGTAGGCGCCATCACGATCCCGATGTTGGGGGAAAAATCCGGGTCATGACAAGTTGGTATCAGAGCTCTAGGTT
Source organism: Nicotiana noctiflora (assembly GCA_032618575.1). Classification (NCBI taxonomy): domain Eukaryota; kingdom Viridiplantae; phylum Streptophyta; class Magnoliopsida; order Solanales; family Solanaceae; genus Nicotiana; species Nicotiana noctiflora. The sequence goes on along the minus strand of JASVEL010001268.1, from coordinate 64,402 downwards.
ACATAGGTCTCACCACTCACGAACAAGCTTAGTAGAGTTTGAGAGGTAGGTACGGAGACGTCTGTACTTGTCCTCCAGAGTCTATTGAGTTAGGAAAGAGTCTCTCATTTGTTCTTTCTTGTCGTGCGACTTGTTCCTCAATTACTGATTGAATTTCTATTATGTCCTTTCGCAGATGGTGAGGACACGCGCTTCTTCGTCCGCCGACCAGCAGCCCGAGCCCCAGGCAGCTCCCGTGAGGGGCAGGGGCCAAGGCCGTATCAGAGGCCGTGGTAGGGGTAGAGCTCAGCCCCAGGCAGCTACTCCGGAGGTGGAGCCTCATATTGAGATTGACGAGGAGGTTCCGATTCCAGCAGCTCCAGTGGGCCCAGCTCAGGTCCCAGGAGAGGCTTTATTTACCCCGGATCTCCGGGATGCTTTGGTCAGAATAGCGGGATTCATGGACAGCATTGCCAGAGCGGGTTTATTATCAGTTGCCCCGGCCACTTCTCAGGCTGGAGGAGGGGCCCAGACTCCTATTGCTCATACTCCGGAGCCAGTAGCTCCTCAGCCTCAGGCACCAGTAATTCAGCCAGCTGTGGCCACTCAGTCAGGTACCACAGCTCATGCCGGTGATGGAGCGGCCATGACTTCCGATTCGTTATGGAGGCTTGATCGGTTCTCCAAGCTATTTACCACTACATTCAGTGGAGCCGCATTAGAGGATCCTCGGGACTTCTTATTCAGTTGTCATGAGATTCTAAAGACTATGGGGATCGTGGAGACAAACGGAGTTGACTTCTGTACCTTCAGGCTTGCAGGATCCGCCAAGACTTGGTGGAGAGATTATTGCTTGACTCGACCAGCGGGGTCCCCAGCTTTATCATGGGACCAGTTTGCGGAACTATTTATGGAGAAGTTTCTCCCTGCTACTCAGCGGGATGTACTTCGGAGGCAGTTTGAGCGCCTCCATTAGGGCACTATGACAGTTACACAGTATGAGATGAGATTTGTCGATTTGGCTCGTCATGCGGTGGTGATACTTCCCACGGAGCGGGAGAGGGTCCGCAGGTTTATAGATGGGCTTAATCAGCCGATTAGACTCCAGATGGCTATGGGCGTGGGGAGTGACATATCATTTCAGGAGGCAGCCAATGCAGCACGCAGAGTTGAGATGGCTCTTGCTAGGGGAGGCGGTTATTCTTCAGATAAGAGGCCTCATCATTCAGGCAGGTTTGGTGGTTCTTCCTTTGGTGGCAGAGAATCCTTTGATAGAGGTCAGTCCTCCAGGCCTTTTCATTCCGCCCTTCAGGCTTCACAAGGTGGACCAGGTGATCGCGGTTTTTGTGGGCATTATTCAGACCAGCCTCCTATTAATGCTCAGCCTCTTCAGAGTGTTCGTGGAGGCCATTCGGGTCGTCAGGGCCAGCAGCCCTATCAGTCTAAGAGTTGCTACGATTGTGGTGACCCAGGTCATTTTATCAGGAATTGCCCTCTAGCAGCGGGCAACTCTCAGCAGCGAGGTCCTCGTCCTATGATTCGGGCCCCAGCTGACCCTCAGCCTGCCCAGCCAGCCGGAGGCGGGGGTAGAGATTATAGAGGTGGAGGTCGAGACCGTAGAGGTGGAGACCGTCCAGCCAGAGGTAGAGGTCAGCCAGTTGATGGTCGTCCTAGAGACGCAGCTCAGAGGGGAGGTGCAGATCCCCGATTCTATGCTTTACCAGCCAGGCCAGAGGCAGAGGCATCAGATGCCGTGATTACAGGTACTATTCTTGTGTGTGGCAGAGGTGATTCAGTATTATTTGACCCTGGATCTACATATTCCTACGTGTCTTCCTATTTTGCACCGTATTTGGCCGTGCCCAGCTATGCTCTGGATATTCCAGTTTATGTGGCTACACCAGTGGGTGACTCCATTGTAGTCGATCGGGTGCACCGTTCGTGCGTAGTTATATTTGGGGGTCTTGAGACCCGTGTTGATCTGTTGCTTTTGGATATGGTAGATTTTGATGTCATATTGGGGATGGACTGGTTGTCCCCATATCATGCTATTCTTGATTGCCATGCTAAGACGGTGACCTTAGCCTTGCCGGAATCACCCCGACTAGAGTGGAAAGGTATCTCAAGCCACTCCGTTCGCACTGTTATTTCCTATGTTAAGGCTCGACGTATGGTCGAGAAGGGGTGCCTAGCTTATCTGGCTTATGTTCGTGATTCCAGCGCAGAAGTTCCTTCCATTGAGTCAGTCCCTATTGCACGGGAGTTTCCTGAGGTTTTTCCTTCAGACCTGCCGGGCATGCCACCCGACAGGGATATTGATTTCTGTATTGATCTGGCACCGGGCACTCAACCCATCTCTATTCCACCCTATCGTATGGCCCCGCCGGAGTTAAAAGAGTTGAAAGATCAGTTGCAGGACCTTCTTGAGAAGGGCTTTATCAGGCCCAGTGTTTCCCCCCGGGGAGCACCTGTATTATTTGTAAAGAAGAAAGATGGCTCGATGCGGATGTGTATTGATTACCGGCAGTTAAACAAGGTGACTATCAAAAATAAATATCCACTTCCGCGAATTGATGATTTATTTGACCAGCTTCAGGGTGCCAAGGTATTTTCAAAGATAGACTTGAGGTCGGGCTACCATCAGCTGAAGATCAGGGCGGCTGACATTCCTAAAACAGCCTTTCGCTCTAGATATGGGCATTATGAGTTCTTGGTCATGTCCTTCGGGTTGACCAATGCCCCAGCAGCATTCATGGAGTTGATGAATCGGGTATTCAAGCCTTACTTAGATCCGTTCGTGATAGTCTTCATAGATGACATCCTGGTGTACTCCCGCAGCCAGGAAGAGCACGAGCAGCACCTCAGAGTGGTTCTTCAGACTCTGAAAGATAACCAGCTATATGCCAAATTTTCTAAATGTGAGTGCTGGCTGAGTTCGGTAGCATTTCTGGGTCACATTGTATCAGTGGAAGGTATTCAGGTAGACCCAAAGAAGATTGAGGCAGTCTAGAATTGCCCTCGAACAACTTTAGTGACTGAGATCCAGAGTTTCTTGGGGTTAGCAGGTTACTACCGTCAATTTGTAGAGGGGTTTTCTCTTATTGCAGCCCCGATGACCAGGTTGACTCAGAAGGGTGCCCAGTTCCAGTGGTCAGATGAGTGTGAGGCGAGCTTTCAGAAGCTTAAGACAGCTTTGACTACAACACCAGTGTTGATAGTACCTACAGGTGCAAGGCCTTATATAGTTTACTTTGACGCGTCCCGTACAGGGCTTGGAGAGGTATTGATGCAGGATGGTAAGGTTATTGCTTATGCTTCGAGGAAGTTGAAAATACATGATAAGAATTATCCAGTTCATGATCTTGAGTTGGCAACGGTGGTTCATGCCTTAAAGATCTGGAGGCATTATCTATATGGTGTGACATGTGAGGTGTGCACCGATCACAAAAGCCTACAGTACTTGTTCAAGCAAAAGGAGTTCAATTTACGACAGCGGAGATGGTTATAGTTGCTGAAGGACTATGATGTTACTATCCTATATCACCCAGGTAAGGACAATGTGGTGGCCGATACATTGAGTAGAAAGTTTGCTAGCATGGGTAGTCTTGCCTTCATCCCGGTCAGTTAGAGACCATTTGCTCTAGATGTCCAGGCTTTAGCCAACCAGTTTGTGAGACTAGACATTTGTGAGCCTAGCAGTGTGTTAGCATGCATGGTCGCTCGTTCATCTCTATTAGAGCGGATCCGTGAGAGGCAGTTTGATGATCCTCATTTGCGTGACTTGAGAGATATTGTACAGCGGGGAGGTGCCACGAAGGTAACTCTAGATGATGACGGAGTATTGAGATTGTAGGGTCGAGTTTGTGTACCCAATGTTGAGGGGATTCGAGAGTTGATCTTAGCAGAGGCCCACAGTTTGCGGTATTCTATTCACCCGGGCGCCGCGAAGATGTATCAGGATTTACAGCAGCACTATTGGTGGCGCAGGATGAAGAAAGACATCGTTGTGTATGTCGCTTGGTGTCTGAATTGTCAGCAGGTGAAATATGAGCACTAGAGGCCTGGTAGTGTGTAAAAGCGAATCGAAATTCCCGAGTGGAAGTGGGAGCGGATCACTATGGACTTCATTAATGGACTTCCCTTGACTCGGAGGAAATTTGATGCTATTTGGGTCATTGTTGATAAGCTGACCAAGTCAGCACACTTCATTCCAGTATCTGTCTCTTACTCATCGCAGAGGATAGTGGAGATTTACATCAGGGAGATTGTTCGTCTCCATGGGGTGCCGATATCTATTATCTCCGATCGGGGTACGCGGTTTACCTCGCGGTTCCGGAGAGCGGTCCGGCGAGGAGTTAGGCACCCGGGTTCGGTTGAGTACGACATTTCATCCTTGGACGGATGGCCGATCCGAGAGGACTATTCGGATTCTCGAGGACATGCTTCGAGCCTCGTGTTATTGATTTCGGAGGCTCGTGGGACTAGTTTCTGCCGTTAGCAGAGTTCGCCTACATAACAGTTACCAGTCTAGCATCAAGATGGCTCCGTATGAGGCGTTGTATGGTAGGCGATGTCGATCACCAGTTGGATGGTTTGAACCGGGAGAGGCTCGGTTGTTGGGTACAGACTAAGTTCAGGAGGCCTTGGATAAGGTCAAGACTATTCAGGAGAGATTGCGTTCAGCTCAGTCCAGGCAGAAGACTTATGCGGATCGTAAAGTTCGAGATATGGATTTCATGATTGGTGAACGATTATTGCTCCGAGTGTCGCCTGTGAAGGGCGTGATGAGGTTCGGGAAGAAGGGCAAGCTCAGCCCTAGGTATATTGGTCCATTTGAGATTCTAGACAGAGTGGGAGGGGTGGCTTACGGATTAGCTTTGCCGCCTAGCTTATCAGCCGTGCATCCAGTTTTTCATGTATCTATGCTTCGGAGATACCACGGCGATCCCACACATGTGTTAGACTTCGGTACTGTCCAATTGGACAATGATCTATCTTACGAGGAGGAGCCGGTGGCTATTCTAGACCGGCGGGTTCGACAGTTGAGGTCGAAGAGTTATCCTTCTGTGCGTGTTCAGTGGAGAGGTCAGCCTCCTGAGGCATCGACCTGGGAGTCCGAGTCCGATATGCGGAGCCGCTACCCACACTTGTTTCCTGACTCAGGTACTTCTTTCTTTTGTCCGTTCGAGGACGAACGGTTGTTTTAGAGGTGGAGATTGTGACGACCCAAAGGGTCATCACTTATTTAATTAATCATTTCGAGCTTCTGAGGCCTTGAAAACCTCATTTTATGTTGCCTCGATTTACGTGCACAATCCGAGCATGTAGCCGGAAAGATTTTGTGATAGAAAATATGAATTCTATGAGAAATTTGGATAAAAATGATATTAATGTTGATATGGTTGACTTCGGTCAACATTTTTGGTAAACGGATCCGGACCCGAGATTGGATGGTCCCGAGAGGTCCGTAGGAAAATATGGGACTTGGACATGCGTCCGGAGTCGAATTATGAGGCCTAGAGCCCAAGTTATGAATTTTTCTATGAAATTGTTTTTGATGTAATTGTTAAAGGAAATGAATTAATTGACCTTGGTATCGGGCTCGTATTTTGGTTCCGACGCCCGGTACAAGTCTTAAATATTATATATGTGATTTCTGTAAAGTTTGGTGACATTCGGATGTCGTTTGAGATGTTTTGGACCTTGAGTCCCATGTTTGAAAAGTTTTGAAAACCAAAGGTATGAAAATCATGAAGTTGAGGCTTGATTTGATGAAAACGAGGTGTTATTGGCGATGTGATCGCACGAATAAGTTCATAATGTGTTTTTGAGGTTGTGTACATGTTTGGTTTGGAGCCCGGGAGGCTCGGGTAAAGATTTGATAGGCCGTTGGATTAATTTCTGAAATGTTGCACTGCTGGTTTTTCACTCAGCTGTTGGCGTCGCAATTGCGAAGTATTTTTCGCAATTGCGAAGGGGTCAGTACAAGGCAGGGCTCGCAAATGCGAACCCTGATCGCAAATGCGAAGCCCCATTGACCCAGCCTTGTTCGCAAATGCGAACAATTGTTCGCATTTGCGAAAGTCCCCAGGGCCTGCCTATGTTTGCAAATGCGAACAAAAGTTCGCAAATGCGAACATTCCCTATACTGCCTTGGTTCGCAAATGCGAACCATTGTTCGCAAATGCGAACACTGCCCTATACAACCTATGTTCGCAAATGCCAACATTAGTTCGCAAATGCGAAATGCGAACAAATGTTCGCAAATGCGAACTTCCCAGCCTTAGCTTATTTTTCAAACTCGAGAAATTGGTCGGGGTTCGCAATTGCGAACCCATGTTCGCAAATGCGAACACAGAGACCTGTAAAACACGATTTTAAGTTCATTTCTTCACTTTTTACAAAACAAAAACACCCATTTCCGATTCTTCACGGATTCCTTCTTCATCAAAACAATTGTAAGTCACTTTTTACTTAATTCTTTCAATTTCTAACATCATTAAACATGTTTTTCATTAAAAATCAAAGGTTTTCATGGTGGAATTCTTGTTTTTGTTAGAAAATAGGGTTTTTCATAAATTGGGGAATTGGACCTCGAATTGAGGTCCGATTTTGAAACAAATCATATACATGAACTTGTGGGGGGATGGGTAACCGGATTTTGGTCCTAACCCCGAATTCCGACCATGTGGGCCCGGGGTTGAAATTCACTATTCCGGGCAGAATGTTGTAAAAGTTGTATTTGATCTTAAGAATTAGTTTGTCGAGTAGTATTGATGATATTAAATCAATTGTGTATAGATACGATTGGATTGAAGCCAAATTTGAAAGAAAAAGACATTTCCACGGATTGAATTGTTCATAAACACTCAAGGTAAGTGTTTGTTCTATCCTAGCTTGAGGGAGTAGGATTATGTGTTATGTGTTATGTGATCGAGTGCGGTGTATGGGCTGTGGTGACGAGCATCCATACACTGGCATCTAGTATGACCGTGAGTCATTGAAAAATGATTATTTTGAGATATATTACAGATGAATTGTAATTGTTCTCACTTGTTGGGACTTGTTGTGAAGATAATTATTGATTGCCCTTGATGGGACGGTTTATGAATTACTGTTTCTTTCTTTGCCCTTAACTGTGATTGTTATTTGGGTGAGGAAGAGTGATAATGCACGAAGGGTGATGTCGTGCCATGTTTATTTATTTATGCACGAAGGTTAATGCCGTGCCATGTTTATTTATTGATTATGCACGAAGGATCATGCCGTGCCCTGTTATTGAACCATGTACGAAAGATCATGCCGTACTATGGATGTGAGGATGAGAGTAAAAGCATGAAGGGTGATGCCGTGTACTTTATTTGTTTATTTGGTGAGGATGAGAGTAAAAGCACGAAGGGTGATGCCGTGCAACTGCTTGCTATTTCTTGAATTGATATTACTTGTGTTTACATTATACTTTGTTTTTCCTTGTGAATTTATTAACTGTGGTTAATTGTTGAATTCTTTGAGATATTCCTTATTGTGTTAATACTTGGTTATTTCTTGTTATATTGTGGTATACATATATATATTGAATTGCACAGGTTTATGTGGGTGTCTGGTCCTAGGCTTGTCACTACTTCGCCGGGATAGGCCAGGCACTTACCAGCACATGGGGTCGGTTGTGTTGATGCTACACTTCTGTGCGTTTTTGCACAGGTCCAGGTTACGATCAGGAACAGCAGCAGCAGTAAACCGATTGCGTGGGAGTTGATCATATTTGAGACCGAGGTAGCTTGCAGACGTCCGCAGGCCCGACGTCTCTCTCTTTATTTATGTCATTAGCTGTAGTCTCTTTGTTCCGAGACAAATAGAATTATGTTATATTTCCTTCAGACTTTTATGTGTAGTATTCCATAGTAGTTTGTGAGTTGGTGACTCCACGTCTTGGGTAGAGGATTTCAGTATGATTTTTACCTTGTGATTTGTTATTTCCATTTCGATCAAGCATTCCGCATTTATTTAATTAAGATTGTGTTAAAAACGGGATAGTATGAATACGGTGGCTTGCCTAGCTACCACGAGTAGGCGCCATCACGATCCCGATGTTGGGGGAAAATCCGGGTCGTGACACTTTGAGAGCCTTTCTGATGGTTTCTTTCGTCGGCGTCATTGAACCTCGTTAGCATTTCGAAAATAATTGAAGGCTGAAAATGAGTGGTCAAAGGAATTGATGATTCATGTTTAGTCTCTGATCTTCACCTAGTCTTGGAACCTACACTGTAGAGAGGGGAACAAGCACCTCTTTCTGCCGCTCTCCTCCCAGATGTAGGTATTCCTAGAAGTGAGAACACCGCTGCCCAACTTATAACCCGGTCACTCCCCGTCTTCATCCTATATGCCACTGGTACTATTCATCTATACTATATATGGATGACTCCTGCTTTCTCCTCAATGGAATGATCAGGACCCTTGCGAAAGGACCTCAAAATCTGATGACCTTGACTAAAAAGCTCCCAATTAGGTCAGTAGGTGGCCGAGTCGCTGATAGACCAAATAAGCACATTAGTTGTTTAGTGCCGAAGGAGTAAAAGCCACTTGATTATAAGAAGAGGAGCTCTATTTGGGATTCTATAGCCTACACACTTTCCTTTAGGGGATCGAAGTTGGATAAATCTCCAGTGGTTCCTTCCATCGGCATCATCGAACCATGTTAGAAATCGAGAATAATTGGAAGCTCGAAACGACCGGTCAAAGGAATTGATCCATTTAGTTCTGTTCTTCTCCTCGTTTTATAGCACAACGATGTTGAGGGATCTTTCCGATGCTAAGCACGCTACATCAAATGTCCAACCAAGTGAAGAATATCTTGTCCAAGCTTGCATCCTTCTTCTGCCATTGGGAATGGAACATCTCTCCACTTGCAAGTGGTAGAAATTAAGGACTCTATTGCATGTTTTGGTTGATTAAAGAATCCTCTCAGAATTCCATGTTTATTGTCAAAAACGAGACCTTTACGGGTCTGATTCTGATGGCTTGGCTCCTTGTACCGTCGTGCCCTCCAAATGCGCTATATTGGGTTTTTGACCTGATTTATCAACAACGGGTCTTGGCGCCTTGGCTGCTGCTTTAACAAGACATCCTCTCAGAAGCCCGTGTATATTAGTCAAAAAAGGGGACTCTCATGGGTCCAATGGCTCTTTGACTAGTGTGCCTGAAAATGTGATTGATAAATGGGCTTTTAAAACTCGATTTGTCGCAACAATCTGTCTGCACCTTTTCAAGTATGGATCATCTCGGCAGTATAGGCAGTTATGATCCTACATTGCTGCTCGGTAGTGGCCTAAGGTTCAATGATTTATCTTATGCGCTAACGCTAGCATCTCATCCCATCTTTCATCTTATTGCTTTGAGCTCTCTTCAGGAAAGTGTCAAAGTCTAACCTGCTGCTCCTTGATTTCACATAAAAAATGGAGTGCCTTCTGCTCCTTTTTCTCTTCTCTTTCTGTGTCTATTGATTTCCCGCCCACTCACATTTTCTTTATCGAATCTTTCTAGGCAAATAAGACAACTCCTGCTTGCTCTTGGCCTTGACTGCTTAGAGACATTCCTTTAGTTCGTCTTAGAGAATACTATTTCTATGGGTTCCCTTTGGAAGGTCAATTAGGCAAATGATCAAATTGTCGCGTTATCCGCATATAGTCCTGGTTGAAAGACACGCGCCAACCTATGAGGTAGATTCGTTCCCACAAAGTGGATGATTACTCCTCTTGGGCAATCTATCTAGGCGGAGCCTTTTTAGACGGTTTTAGAGAGGGGAAATCATTTTCTTGACCGACATGTACCCGCACAGGTGCTTTTGACCTTGACCGAGTCTTTTCTAGTACGGACCTAGCGGAGTGCTTACATGAGGGTATACCTGGCACAGTTAACGGAAATTGATGAAAGATTGGTCTGGAACGATCCAAAACGTGATTAAGGCTTATGAGGCCTATACTGGTGAGGTATGCGGCCCTAATAAGGAATATGAAATGCATTTCTTAAGGAAGGTGGAAAGAATTGATTCTCTCTCATGAGGAGTTCCATCACGGTGTAGAGCTTAAAGAAAACACCAACCTCGCTACCTACCGTAGCTACACTAGCCCGACCATAGAAAAATGGCACCCCTAGAGGAAGGCTGCGGTCCAAATGGCGAAAACGGCTACTTCCTACGCTAGGATGCATATGGACCCCATTATTGGTAATAATAAGTCTGACTATACCGACACCGACTTTGTTGTGCTTGGTCATCCATTCCCTGACGAGCTGTTTTCTCCTTCTGTCTTAGGTAAGGGGAAGAAAGAAGATTGGGGAAATTGAAAAAAGGATAGGCCCATCAACATTGACTCTTTAGATGATATCGATGCAGAGTCCTCGGGGAGTAGTCAATCCGATATAGCTAGGCTTTAGTAGACGAGTATCCATGAATATAGTAGCCCTATACAATAGACGGCAGTTCCATTCTAACTATATGTCTTGGGGCTTTCAAAGGTCTTCAAAGAAAGAAAGAACTAAATTCAAACTTTCTATTCTATCTCAAACCCAGCTGCTACTGAGAAAGTATCAGGAAATACGAAGATTCAAGAGGCAAGAAAGGGATTGGACAAAGACTGGTTCCAATAGGGGACGTTTATGCCATTACTACATGATAGTAGGAACAAAATGCATAGGAGTTGTTCAATGGTCCTATGCCCATCCGGTAGAACTAGACAATCTCGCTTTCGGCATAGCCAATTCAAAAAGGCGAGTGCAGCCTGGTATTCCTTATTATTGATAACAGAGGAAAGAGAACTTCGCCTTCTCCATTGGTGGATTAGATTAGTTAGAGGACTTCCTTTAGCTCTAAGACTAGGGATCTAAGGAATTGGTGGGAAATCCAGAAAAGCAAAAATCCCACTCTTAGAACATTGTTGAAAGAGGATAGCCAGTCTTGCACACTAAGTCATGAGTGAACGTAGGCTCTTCAAGACCAGCCTTTCACTCCTAGAAGTGGGAATATTAGTCAATCGATGATTGAAATTTCTTAGAAATATTGCCTAATGCCTTATCTCTTCTGGATTCCATCTCACTCTCTTTCTGTCCGAAGCCGATAGGAAGTGAAAGTCACTGAGATAAGTTCCGATAGAGCTAGGTTCCGGATATTCCTACCATTTTTTATTATAGGTCACTCTTTGAACTCAAAATTAAAGCACTGGAAGAGAAGCACTATCCTCTTTCTAAAAGGGTGGGGATTTAGTTCTATTGCTTATGTCTGATTTGCTGAGGCTAGCTTGACTTCACTCACTTCAGAGAGAGAAAAAAAGAATAAGAAAGGAGAGTAGCAGCCAGAAAGAGAAAGAAATCCCCTCTTCCGCTTAAGGCACCGAAGTCCCTGAGCTAATATCAATAGCAGTAGATTCAAGGGATGTACTTTCTAGAGCAGTAAGAGCCTATTCTATCTTGCTTTCTGATTCAACTCTGCTGCTAGGGTGAGCTAACTCCAAAAACCTCGTCCACAATTCGAATTTCAGGCTGCAACTCGCCTGCATGAAGCCTGAATCGCTAGTAATCGCTGGTCTGCTATAGGGTAGTTAATTCCTTCCAGCGCCTTGTACAAACCGCCCCTCTCCTTTTCTAGCTGGCCAGATTGAATTCCTATAGGAAGAACTAAACTATTCGCCAAAGGTCTATTGGATACTGCTTAGTCGAGGGAAACTCCCCTTTTGCCTCGTACCTCCGCTCCTAAGCTAACTAAGAGCACTATCCGTTCCTATGCCCCTTACCGAACCTAAGGATGAAACTTGAGATTCATTCTTCTCAAAACAAAAGCAGTACCGAAGATAGTAAGAATTCCGGACAAAACTTTCCTGTATTTGGGGCAGAAGAAAGTACCGGATTAAGTAGGCAATCTTAGGACAATTGTTTTTCTTCATTAGGGCTTTTAGCCCCGAGTCGATCAAGGGCATTTCACTCCTAGCCCAGAAGGGAAGGGCTTGTTTGCGACTAGCAGTAGCTGGCAACGGTCTTTGATGCATCTATTAGCTAAAGAGGCCTAAGGCTAGTCTCTTTCCTCTCGTACCATGCCTGTTGAAAGTTCTTTGCCTTTTCCCTTGAACCGGGTATGAATTCCTAAATCCATTTACCTCGACCAGGATCAACTCCTTCTATGCCCCTGGAAAAAGCTAAAAGTAAAGCAGTCATCAAGCCAGAGCTAGTTTCACAGCTACCGATTCGCACCCGCGGGTCAAAGAAGACCAATAAAATCTCGATTCAGCATAAGCAAGGGATGAGAGAGGCCTTACGAGGGCTCTTTCCCACTTAATAGATTCATTCCTTCGTTACGGTGGTTGTGGGTACATGCTATTCAGAGATTCTATCAGAGTAGGAAAGTTAGCGAAGTTCTCCTGCCTAGTTTAGATAAAGAACCCCTTATCACCCCACGACATCTGGTTAGGACATAAAGCTTATTCTATTACTAAAATAGCGGATTCTATAATAGCATTCCGCCTTTTTGAAGACAAAGCACTCGTGGCACACACTTCGCATTTTGCTTTAAAAGAGTTCAACCCATTTGAAAGAGGAAAGGGGAGTAGGCATAGTACCGGAAAGTACGGATTCGGGGTTCTTCCTTCAATCAAGCGCTACTTAAAAGTCAGGATAGATTCCACTCTTTATTAGTACGTACCTTTTCTTAAGCAAGAACTCTTAATCGTTTGTATCCCATACCCATGGGCTACTTCACTGAGACGATGGTCGGAGTTTACATGCTGCTTTGATAGAAGCAGGTTAAGAAAGATAGCTGAAAGTGCTAGCATAAGGAAGAGATTCCATGGATGGAAAGAGGCCCTTCCTTGCTTTCAAGGTTTCAGCATTCAAAGTCAAATGATTATTTGTTTAAGTTTAATAATAAAGTAAAGGAAATCGGCTTGCTCTTCTCTCTTTTATCTATTGAACTATGGAAAGCACTTTATAGTAGCGACACAGATTAACCATAACTTATGACTTCGCCAATGGGGCAAACGAAGGCTAACCCGTTTTGGTTGTTATGACTGGCAAGAATTGGTAGGTTCTTTCAGTGCACTTTGGTCCTTCTTACAAAGACTATCATTTGTATAAGTTATGATCCATCCAAGGAATGAGCTTACCCAGAGTCAAATCCCGTGGACTACAAGGAAAAGTTAGAATCTCGCCCGGCAACAGCAGCTGATTCAATAGCAGATGGTCTTGGGAAGAACCTTTCATTCAATGCTTTTCATTCAACTCCCAGACAACCAAGGAAGTATGCACGAAGATATGGTTAGCCCCTGCGGCAAGCATTATCCGGGAATGATTATCCAGGAACTAGAAGATGGTTGGCATGACATGCCTAAATCTCCCACAATCAATCTAAAGGCTTCAGGCGACTGGAGCAACCTTTGAAGGCGCTCGGCCTTGTTCACCCTTTCAGCTAAGTATCCAGCTTTTTCTTTGAGGGGAGCCGAGATTTGAAATATGTGGGCCTTCATGGCCTTAAGTCAATCTATCCAAAGAGCCTACCCTATAATAGATTAAACTAAAGCTACACTTGGAAGATTTCTTTCTCAATCATGAATCCGAGCTTACTACTTGAATCAGGAAAGGCGCTGTTTCTCACTATCTATTCAATTCCAACTTCATGCTCACTTATGAAATCAAGCTAATAAGGACAAAAATAGAGCATGAAGTCCACTGGCATGAGAATCAAGCGAAGTAGAGACATAAGCAAATCCAAAGAAAAGAAGCAAGATGACTACTTCCATTCCTCTCCTTAGACCGACAGTACTACAAGACATAAATAAGGCGATTATTACCTAATATAATAATGTGAATTATTATTATAATACCTCATAAACAAGGTAGATGAATTGCCAAGACTATATCAACCTTACCCTTACATCAGCTTAGAGCATTCAATCTCGCTTTCACCCCACAGAAGTACAGAAAGCACTGGGGGAATGAAATCCCCCGCCTAGAAAGAAAGGTAGGGGAAATAGCCCTTTCATGACTAAAGGAAAGGGTATTGGTTATACACCTCTTACCACATTCACTACTTCCAAAGAAAGAACTCAAGTGTTGGACTACGGAGGGACTTAGAAAAACCTACTAGCAACCTCTCTGCTTCATATACTTATAAAATGATCCCAATGAAGCCAATGAAGAGACAAAAGGAACCCCAGGATTGATTATTCCCTTAGGCCTATTCTCACTCCTTCAACTAAGAAATTTAAATCAGCACTTGAAGCAGAGTCTAGCTAAGGCTAGTGCGCTAGAATTCAAATGTATTGTTCTATTCTAAGGCTCGGAAGTGGAGCTGGCTCTATTAATTGATAAGCAGCGGTTTCTTACCCACGGACACCTAAGACTTCTAGGAAAGTGCATATAGAGAGAGGGGAGGTAGCTTCCAGAAAGACAGAGTTATCACACAAAGGAGAAATGACTAAGATCTTGCTTAACTAGAATATAGAATCCTATTGTTGAACTGGGGAGGCAGAAGGAAAGACATTCAAGGCAATGGAACTCGCTCTAAGGGACCCCAACTGGATAACAATCTTCTGCCTATGGGGAGTCAACTGGCGCCTTCTTAAAGCACATGCCCAGCTTTCTTCCTTTGCCTTCCCTAACTCTTCTGATAAGAAAGGGGATCCTGCGCAAAGAAATCCTCTAACAAGAGGATGCAGGCTGCTAACTCTAAAAGATTTGCTATCGAATACTTTCAAAAAATGTTTCATTGCATAAGCGTAAAAATATCTCAGAGAGAAAAGGCTAGAACTTATGCTTTGACTTGATTGATAGCTCTTTTCTCTTATACCTATTCCAAGCTGATAGAATGCACATAGTAGTCCAACTCCGTTCGCCATTCCCACCCAGGAATCACTTCACTCCAGCGCCTCGTCAGTCTTCTTGCATCTTTTCCAGCTTTTGAAAATCGACTAAGCATTGCGCCAAGCCTACTTGTGAAGAGAAGAGTCGTCGGGCTATTGCAGAGTGAAGGAAGGTGTCTTGTCTTGGCCTAGGCCTACTTGTATCAACACCCATAAAGTGTGGAATATTGTATAAAATGTGATTATTGTATATATTTATTTATTTAGTTTTGAAAGTATATGTACTTTATTTAGTATTTAATCTGGAGGTTTCTCTTTTTCCTCAGGGAAAAGAATATCCCTTTGCCATTTCCTTGCGCTAGCTATCCACTCCTCTTTTCAATTTTTATCACCATCATTTCAATTTCTTTTCTGTTCTAATTCGCATTCCAGCTTTGGAGTCTATCTTCCTTCTCTGGCTCTCTTTTCTTTATTAATTATCTAATAGACTTCTCTCTTTAGATAGATTTTGCTTTTTATTATGTTTCCTTATGATTTTTCTTTTTTTCTAAGCGGCATTCTCCCATCTATTTATCTTTCATTGAATTATGGAACTTTCTCCCCGAGCTCCGAAACTAACAAGTCTATTAGAAAGTCGAATTAGCAACTTTTACACCAATTTTCAAGTGGATGAGATCGGTCGAGTGGTCTCAGTTAGAGATGGAATTGCACGTGTTTATTGATTGAACGAGATTCAAGCTGGGGAAATGGTTGAAATTGCCAGCGGTGTGAAAGGAATAACCTTGAATCTTGAGAATGAGAATGTAAGGATTATTGTCTTTGGTAATGATACTGCTATTAAAGAAGTAGATCTTGTCAAGCACACTGGATCTATTATGGATGTTCCTGCGGGAAAGGCTATGCTAGGGTGTGTGGTCGATGGCTTGGGAGTATCTATTAATGGAAGGGGGGCTCTAAGCGATCACGAGCGAAGACGTGTCGAAGTGAAATCCCCTGGTATTATTGAATGTAAATCTGTGCACGAGTCTATGCATACAGGGTTAAAAGCGGTAGATAGCCTGCTTCCTATAGGTCGTGGTCAACGAGAACTTATAGTTGGGGACCGACAAACTGGAAAAACTGCTATTGCTATCGATACCATATTAAACCAAAAGCAACTGAACTCAAGGGCCACCTCTGAGAGTGAGACATTGTATTGTGTCTATGTAACGATTGGACAGAAACGCTCAACTGTGGCACAATTAGTTCAAATTCTTTCAGAAGCGAATGCTTTGGAATATTCTATTCTTGTAGCAGCCACTGCTTCGGATCCTGCTCCTCTACAATTTTTTGGCCCATATACTAGGTGTTCCAAGGGGGAATATTTCCGCGATAATGGAATGCATGCATTAATAATCTATGATGATCTTAGTAAACAGGTGGTAGCATATCGACAAATGTCATTATTGTTACGCCGACCACCGGGTCGTGAGGCTTTCCCAGGGGATGTTTTCTATTTACATTCCCGTCTCTTAAAAGGAGCGGCTAAACGATCGGACCAGACAAGAGCAGGTAGCTTGACTGCCTTAGCCGTCATTGAAACACAAGCTGGAGACGTATCAGCCTATATTCCCACCAATGTGATCCCCATTACTGATGGACAAATTTGTTTGGAAACAGAGTTCTTTTATCGCGGAATTAGACCTGTGAATAACGACGTGTTATCTGTCAGTCGCGTTGGGTCTGCCGCTAAGTTGAAAACAATGAAACAAGTATGTGGTAGTTCAAAACTAGAATTGGCACAATATCGCGAAGTGGCCGCCCTTGCTCAATTTGGCTCAGACCTTGAAGATGCGAGTCAGGCATTACTCAATAGAAGTGCAAGGCTGACAGAAGTACCAAAACAACCATAATATGCACCACTGCCAATTGAAAAACAAATTCTAGTCATTTATGCAGCTGTCAATGGATTTTGTGATCGAATGCCACTAGACAGAATTTCTCAATATGAGAGAGCCATTCCAAATAGTGTCAAACCAGAATTACTACAATAACTTTTTAGAAAAATGTGGCTTAACTAACGAAAGAAAGATGGAACCAGGATACATTCTTAAAAGAAAGTGCTTTAGCTTTTATTTAATACAATACAAGGAAAGGAAAAAGGTCTCTTAGGGGTACCACAAATAATGGACTTACTAGTTCTTTTTCTATCTATGAAGTAGGACGAGTGTCCTACCTAATTCAATGCTAGGTAACCAAGTTAGTATCCTAGCAGAGCTCTTGAATGGGGGAACATCCTAATGGATGAGTATGAGCACGTTATACATCTCATATTAGACCCCAAGAAAAAAAAACAAAAGAAAAAGGTAAAATAGCTAAAAACGGCCTGCTTCCTTTATCATTTATATGAGATGCAGGCATTTTTATGCAAAAGGTGATCCACTATCGGTTGTAGTCTTCTTGACATATCAAGTCAAGAGGGCGAGGCTCCTAGCAATGGGGGGAAAGGGAAGTCAGTAAGCGGGCTCCTTTCACTTGACTGGTTAGTTAGGAGTGATCTTTTTTTGCACATCTACACTCTTTTTCTCTTTCAAACTAGGAGGATTGGCATTTGGCCAAGATGTGATCTATCTCTTTCCTTGGTTGTAGTGGAACTTTGGTTTTATTTAGCGAGGAAGCGTTTCACTCGGCATAAAGAAAGATTTGAGATTCCGTAAGTAACTTAGTGCATGCTTTCTAAGAAGGGCTTGGAATAAGAAAATGAAATAGGAACAACTGCGCTGGTCGTAATAGATAGACTTTCTAGATATTGTGTCATGAAATTCATATTTCATTTTCGCGGTCATATAATAAGAATCTCTACAGTTCTTTTCTACTGGTTACTGCACTCCTGGGATCATATCTTGGTTTATTACTAATTGGCATTGATTTAAATCTATTTGTTATTAAAATAAAATCTATGCTACTCGGCCGGTCTCTCTACTTCCTATTAAATAGGCTCAGCTGGGTAGGAGGTCTCTTTATAGCAGTCATTTTTTCTCTTTGGGATCCCGCGCTGTGTAATATGATGGCTCTAGTAGGGGATTCGGGGGAAAATCCTGGAGAGGCCTCCCCCGAACCATCCACCTCATCCAGATAGAGTGGGTCGTGGATTTAGAGGTGGCTTAATGGAGAGGGTTCATCATCGGCCCGAAACAAGGGGGACACGAAGTCAGAAGTCAATAACCAGTGGAGCCTGCCCCCATACCTGCCCCCGTACTGGCCCCCCACTACTGGAGCATCCTGGTAAACCTTCAACTATCCAGGATTTTGCTGAACTTCTAGAAAAGCATGAAAGAATTTCGGTAATTATTCAACAAATCCATCGGTAAATAGGAACACGCGTTCCTGCGGGGTTCGAAGCCGAGCGGCTGACAGATGTATTGGAGGAAAGGCATGGCAGGGAAAGAATGGTGGAGATCCTTCAAAGTCTAAGCATCGAAGGATGCCAGAGCCTATATTTTAAGGAAGTCCAAGCGGATTTCCGAAACATGAAGGAATCAGGTGGAATTGAGACATGCCTGTGAAAAGAGTGGCAAGGCAAGGGACTTAGTGGGCAAAAATGCGGGAAATCTGCCCGAATTGGTCCCCAGACTACTTAGGTAACCTGAAAGGATATAGCACTAGGGAATATTTAGGAACTGGTAAAAAATGACCTCGAATTAATGAAGTCTGATGCCCATTCCGGACTATGTAGGCTGTGACCGTCTGAGGGCTGCTTGACAATGAAGTTGTAAAATAATATTGAGTCTTTATAAAGATAAAGAGGCTCTTATGCGATCTTCCCTTTCATCCTTTTTTTCGGTATACGCGCACCCAAGGAGCTAGTTTCGATTTATATTTGCCATGTATGAACCTTCTCCTTGCCTTGCTTCTTCGCTCTGGGCTCACTTATCAAAAGGACACTAAACTAAACTAGTACATCTCCTTAGTAGTCCCTACCGTGATACGTGCGATTACTTCTCTTATTTGTAAAGGAAAGGCCTCTATGAGTGTATAAGGCAGGATTCTAGTGGTTCGGTTCGTGTGGATGCTAACGTAGATAAAGGTCGAGCTAAGTAGAGAGTCCAGTTGTTTCTAATAGCTTCCGTCAAGCTAGTAAAATAAAAAGAATCCATTTCTTATTTCATTTTTTAGTTTGCCTTGCTTTATCGTTCAATCTGAAAAATGAAGTCAGTATGAGCCTGGTCCTTTCGAACCCGCTACGCCCCTAGGATATCCATAAAATAATCTTTCAATCCTATTAGGAAACTATTAGCATACCAAAGCACAAGCGAGCCAGTTACACGACCACTTCTTCCTATATTCGATTTTTCTTCTTCACAAGCTCGGGTAGCTTTGGCTCTTGTTCAAGCATTGCCGGAAGCTTCACTCTATGTAAAGTAAGGACTTAGCTTTTACAGGGAAATCCCCGAATGGGAACTTTAGGAGCTTTGTTCAGTACTAACCTTTTCTAGACCGGTCAAATCAGATCCCTGCATTGAAATTAAGTTTCAAAGCGCTAATAATCTCCAAATATGTTGTTTCGTATTTGATTCGGGCAACTGCCGTCGTATCTTTTCACGAATAAACTGATTCTCTGCTTGCTTTTGGGGATACTAGAGGAAGACTCTACTTGGCCATTTATTGGCAGTCCTTTGTAATGCCGAACCCGGGCGACTACCGATTCTAAATTCTATGGGTAACCCTTCCCAAGACTACTTCTTTTCGTAAGACAGCTCGCTTACCCAATTGGCTGGGGCTTAGATAAGAATTAAAAATAATCACTAAAGGCCTGGTAAAGCTCCACCTTTCTCTCCAATTCCATCCGATGTCTCTCTTCTCGCTACCATGTTGATAAAGAAAATTCGTATTTTAGAGAATCGTAAATAGAGGATTTTGTACAGTGCGGTGGCACGATCTAACCATAAGGAAGAGGTGTACATCCTTTAACAATAGACTAGTTCCATAATATGGTCAGCCACTCATGAATTCCTTCTCGAATCACTACTGGAATATAGCAACTAGAAAGAAAAGCTTGAAGCAAGTAGAATTGCGTCAAGGGCATTTCTTTCTCAATGGTAGTAGGAAAGCCTACTTGAGTAGTGCGTTGGATCTACACTTGGACATCTTCATCGAGACTTCACATACGTAGATTGGCATGTTTATATCCAAATGAAAACACCTTACTAATGTTTTTGTTTCCAGACTGAAATCTTTAACTATAAGAAGGGAATCGATTAAAGCCAGATTACCACCTATGGTACACTAAGAATTTAATACTCAATGAGAAAAGGTGTTAACTAAATATAAAAATCTCGATTTTGATCATCTTTGACGCCTCCTCCGATCCGAGGTTCCGTCGCACCATATCTGCTTATTGGTAATTCCATCTGTCCTTTTGCACCTCATATGCCATCTCCAATAAAATAAAAACCTGTCTAAAGACTAGATGCTATAGGGGTGTCTTAAAAGTGCTCCTCCACTACGTCGCGCCTTACGTCAAGAGGTGGTCGTGGCTTTGCTCCTGTGACCGAATCGAATCTCTGTAATCAAGTTTCATGCTCGAGCTCTAGGGGAATGGTGATCCCATGGAAAAGGAAAATTGACAAGGAAGATATGAAGTCAACGGCAAAATTACTCTTCATTCATTGTATGGACCTCAACTGGCTCTACCTGAGAACATAACGAATGAAATATATATGTATATATAAGATGATCCGTGATTTCATGACACTCTGAAGAATCATGACAAATTGGTTCTGGAGGAAAAAAAGAAGGATTCGAGGTTGGTTGAAATGCTACTTTTGTGGCTGATAATGGGGAGTGGAAGCTGGACAGATTAATTAGGATATGGAGGACTTATCCGGTCGATGGACATCTCATTTGATCCTGGTTTTGTCAATGATGGAGATTCAGAGATAGGGACAGGTACTAGGGGGGAAAATTATTGGAGTTATCGCTTTCAAGGTTCGTATGCATTGGAACAAATGAAGTGAAGTTTTTCAAAAGACCTTAGCTAAAGATGGAGAGTTCGGGTCCGCTTCCCCTTACTAATGGAAGTGATGAATGGATAGACTCCGTAGCCCTGGGATCAATAAGGGGGAACAAATAGATTGAGTAGTTGGTGGGACCGATGAAATAGGAAAGATGGCTGACACCGAAACGTGGGAACTATTTTGTGCCCTTTCGCCTTCTATAACAATTCCTTGCATTTGACCTGAAGAAATATTGGATTGATTGACTGAATGAGATGGTATCCACTTCACCAGTTGGTGTTCTTTGGCGAAGGGAAACTACGAAACGGATTAGAAGTAGCTCATTAGCTACTAGGTTCAGAGGGCTAAAGAGAAGGTGGGGGTTGCCTTTTCTTTTTTCAGAAGATGGGGATCATTGGATTGATTGGCTCTTTTATCCCCGAGATTTTATGGCAAGCTCGAGCCTAGCTCCCAGGCATTGGATATGGAAATGTTGGAGAGGTGGTCGAATTAGACTGGTGGTTCGTGATTGGGCCCAGGATCGGGGGATTAGGGGTGAGAGCGTTAGAGCCAGCCTCTTAGTTTCGATCGAAAAGAAGACTTGGAGACATTGAAAGATATGGCTTAGATCAATAGCTGATCTGCGACAGCAGATATAAAAGTTTAAATGAAATTCTAAAAGTTCAGGTGATTTGCAAACATTCCACCTCAAGTCAATCAATAGTAAGATGAGATTGCACGAGTCTTTCTTTTAGGTCTTTCCTTACCAGCATATAAGGGAATTAAAGATCGGGGACATCTGCTAGAGCTCACAATTGACATTTCTCACTAAATGTTTAGGAGATTCCCGAGAGTTCGACTGACTAAGAGGCTTTCTACAGAGGTGGAACGAGTTGACTAGACCATTCAACATCTGAAGGACTCTTACCGCTAGAACGACCGATGCCCGATTCATTTCTCGCTCACGACCCCTTAAGGTTTGCACTCACTCTCTTTCGATAGAAAAAGGAAGAAATTACCAGGAGTTGAAGAGTAAGAAAAGGTCTTCCCCTTAGACCTTTAAACCTGACCAAGAGAAGTAAGACCGATAGCCAATAACTTAGAAAGAGAGGTGCCTCGAGCTTTCTTAGTAGTTAGATGAGTGCTCAGATCAAGACCGAAAGACATATGGACTGCCTGCCCCGGACCAAAAAGAAAGAGCACAAGCAGAACTCCCTGCACCCGAGAGAGAGATTACTTTGAATCCATACCGAAGATAATGGACGACTTGATAAGGTCTCCATAGACAAATAGATGATCTAGACCAAAAGAGAGAAAAGACATTAGGAGCACTCATTCCTTGTACCCGGGGAACTGATTCATAAGGAAGGGGATCTACACCAGAAAAGGAGTTTATGGCCGGTTCCCATATAGACATTTTAAATCACATTGCTTTAGGCAGTACTCTTCTTACTAAAGAAGAAGACTTACTGAAAGAGGGAGCAAATCCGTCACTGGACGAGGAAGAAAGGGCAAGGAATATCTGTACAAGATAGAAAGTAGATTAGAAAGCAATAACAAGACTATCAGACCAAGAACAGAACTGCGGAAGGAACAACTACCTAAGGCTTAAAATGACATAGAATAAGTGCAATCCCATGCAAACTGTGAGGGAGGTGCTTAACCGGTTCTTAGGGAACTACCTGGGATGCTTTACAAGCGATATTCCAAATGAATGGGAACATTGGTTACCATGGGCAGAATAGTGGTACAATACCACCTATCACTCAAAAAACAAAAAAAGAGCATTTAAAGTGGTATATAGGCGCCAACCACCTCTAATTAGGTCCTATACTCATTAGTCCGACAAAGTGCATCAAGTTGATTGCGACTTATGCTAGGGATTGTGTTTTCAACTTTCAAAGGAGCTCACTATCAGGACGGACGGGCATAAGCGATTAGCGACAAGCTATAGTTTTTCAAAAAACTAGAACCATACCGCTTTGAACAGAGTCTCCCTCTTTGACTAGTGCTATCTCCGGTGAAAGGAATGAAGATCTTGCATATAGGCAACTGACCGACGTATACATATAGAAAAAATAAGCAACTAAAAAAGCGAGTGGGTTGACGAATTGTTGCTTTACACAAATAGCTAATATTACCTGAGTTGTAAGTAAAAAAAAAAGGCTAACCAGCTTTTGGCCAGGAAGAACAACAAAAGAATAGTAATAGGCAGAAGCAGTGGTAAGAAGGCCCATCTAAAGTGAAATAAAATAACAATAGCATTCAGTTGTCTTCACAACAGGGCAACAACCCTTATTTTTCCAACTGAGGCCGCAAGATCTAATGTTTTTTTGTTGGGACCACCAGATTGAAGGAAACCTCATGCATGCTTAGTCACTTCTGCACTATCTCGATTAATCACCTTTTGCGCATGCATAAAGATATCTCCTTGATTTATATGTCACTCGATGACTTGAGTAGGAGCTTTCCCTTTCTTTCCCGTCTGTGCTTTCCTCTCCTTCTCTGCCTTCTTTGAATAAAAAAGCCAGGAAGTCAGTCAGTTTCTTCTTAATAAGGGTAAGCCAGTACGGTAATCCTTCTTTCTAAGAGTCCTCAGTCCTAGGGTCCTCGTAGTCCATTAGGAAGAGGTGGAACCGAAGCTCTATGTTCTTGAAGAGATGATAAAAGAGAGAAATACCGATTTATGAGATGAAAAATACCGCCAGGCGAGTCTGATAAGGAATGAATAGGTCCAGGGTTCTTCCTACATCAATTGGTTGGAAAGGCAAAATCGCGTACTTCTAAGGGGGTCTGACTGACAGAGCTTGGTTTTTCTTCCTTGACTCGAAACCTCTTTCATTGAGAACTAATTTAATGTCTTTACGCAGGTGAGCAGTCCTATATTAGATTATGCCCTTCAATGACATTGTCTTTCCACCGTACGACATTACTGGAATTCGTTCTTGGTGATCTAAATCAGCCTATGTAAGATAGCGCGTAGCATTTCGCAAAGAACCAAGACTCACGATCTACTAAGCTTTATATTGATTCAAATCAATTCATGACTGACAAGAAATTTTACTACACAACGAGTAGTACACGCATGTGTTAAACATATAGGTAAAGTCACTTCAAAACGAACCATCTATGAGCTAAAACTTGACACTTAGATAGAGGAGGAAGTACAAAGAAAATCTTTATACGCTATTAGCATCCAATAAATTCATTGCAACAACACGAACAATGAGATTTCTGTCTCGCTTACCTGCCCAACAGGTAGACCCAATAGAATAAACAGAATAAGAGGCTTGGCCTAGAGCTCTTCTCTTCCACCTGAAAATAACCGGATATTTGGCATGAGTAGCCTATGAGCCCTTACTTGATGTATGCGCTAACTACCCTATAGCTGGTGAATCCATTGAATCACAGGAATGGCAAAATCAGTAGATACTGGGCTTAGAACATCTCACCACATGCGTACTAAAAGCACGATCTTGAAACTAGAAACTCTGGTTTGGAACAAATGAGCGGATAGGCTTGACAAAGTTTAGGAAATATGCAATAATATAATAATAAAGTTTTGTCGTTCTATCTTTCGCATGGAAGTCTGTCTGTCTTCATTCCAATCATCGTAGTTCGATCGATCAACTATGCCCATCCAATCTAACCATCTCTCCTGAAGCCCTTTCCCTCATAGTAGCTCTTTATCCTTATTGAAACATAGGTTCTCGGCAGGCAGGAACAAAAAGAGAAAGAATAAGATAGAAAGGTTCGGTCCCAGTTTGTCTCGACTATGGATTTTCTTTCCCTATCATATTGTCGAGACGAATGTAGCCATACCCAGAGGACTATTGCATCAGCAAGACTACTTTCTAGTCAGATCCTTCCTGCGCTTCGGATATGAAGAATTTGATCGATCGATTTAGGAAAGATGAAAAAACAATGGCCCCCTCTTTCTCCAGAACATGGACTCAATCCACATCCCTTGCTTGAATCTTCTAGACCGAACTCAATTCAATAATGTTTCCCCGTCCGATAGGTGCTATATATAGTGGGCGATTTACCTAGTAATCGGCATTCTAGAAGAAACTTCTTTATTCTACTTGCTACCGATTTTGGGTCTTATTAATCTACAATAATCGAGTCGATTTTGTGAAAACAATTGGGAAAACTTTGTCAAAGGGAGCAATGATTTGGTATTACAACCTGCTGCCAAATTCCATTGACTCATTTGCCATGTTAGCAGCCGCTTTCGTGAAGGCGCACGCTGGGCCATAAAGGTCCCAACAAGGAAATCAGACGTTTATAAGATAATACAGAGGGGTGATAAAATGGTGAGGGAGTTCGTATCCCGATTTCAAATGGAACACATGGAGTTGCCTCCCGTCACAGATGATTGGGACCGTTCAAGCTTTCACCTGAGGTTGAACGCGCGAAGTTCGATAGCATCACGACTGTTGAAGCAAAGCTCGGCCGAGTATCCAGCTGTAACCTGGGAAGATATGCACAACCTAGATCAATTGAATATCAGGGACGAGGATGACCAATTAAGAGGTTTTTAACGAGGCAAAACACTACAGGAAAAGAGGTCTTTAACGACCACTTTATTACGAAAGGAAATTAATCCAGTCGTTATATGTATGCTTATAACGACCAATATTTATTCCGGTCGTTAAAATCAATTTTTACTATATTTTTTTACGACGGAATAATTTCCTGTCGTTCAAATATGCCTAATCCCCTCGTTATAAATTAAATTAATCTGAATATAATATCAAAATTTATGCGGTAACTTTCCCTCCTTTATTTTCTCAACAACTCCCGCCCATATCCCCAATTAATCAAAACACCCCTAAAATCTCTGAATCCTAACGTTATCCCAAAGCTATCCAAAAGCGACAATATACCAGATTCAGCAAAGAGGGCAAAGAATCACGAACAAATAGGTCTCGCTGCAACTGCTCCATCGGCGATCGAGTTCTAGCATCTATTATATATACAGAGCAAAACTCAACTAAAAATCACAAAACAATTTGGTCTTCTTGCTGTACGCAACTTATAATCAGTGTGCGAATCTGTGTCAACTCTAATAGCTGGGTATCAACGCTAATAGCTAGGTGTTAACGCTAATAGCTGGGTGTCAACGCTAATAGCAATTGGTTCTGTTCTTGTCGTGGGTTCTGTCGATAACGCAAGCTAATCATACAATTTGGTGTTCTTGCAGTGCTTTCTCGTCAGGTAAACTCAAGTCACTAAATCTGTAGTTGTAATTATTCTGAAATTGGGCTTTTTGTTATCTCTCTGCTTTTCAAATCGAGGTCTTCTAGATTTTTATGTGTTAATTGTTCTGTTTCCAGTATATTTCTTGCAATTTTTCAATGCACAGAACCAACTGCTTTCCATCAAAGTTGTTTTCCTCATCTTCTGTTTTCTCTGCCATTTTATGCACGATATATAGGTGAAATTTTTGAATTCTTAATCTGTTATAGTTTGCGAGAGAGGTGCTGTACGTTATAGTTGCTATATACACATTTATAGCTATTAATGTAAATGTAGTGACAATCTCTATTTTTTAAGAATGTACTAACTGGTGACCATGCTTTGGAACTGCTTTGGATATATTGTTGAAAAATTTATTCTTCAAGTCAATCACCTATGTCTCCATAAAAGATTAAACCTGTTTATTTAAAATCCATTGCCTTGTTTAATTTTACAGGGCAAGAAGATGCCATCATGCAATTAAAATAGGAATAAACATTTCTCTAAAATAAAGAAACAAAATAATCCCGAGGTTCATGAAATGATTTAGTTTCTTAATAATTAAGCTCGAACTTACTGAAACCAATTTGTTCACTAAGATAAGGGATTAGTATGAATTACAAGTATGTAACAAAGACACAAGCTAATTAGATCGATATGGAAGTGAAATTCTAGAGTAATGGAGTTTTACCTGTAAAAAGTAAGTTTTGTAGCGAAATCTAATGGTAGTCAGTCTTTATATAAAATAGGGAAACAAAACAACTGTGAGTAAAAAGGTTAATTTCTGTCATAGATATTTTATCTGTAAAAGTGGTTATCAAAGAATATGCTTCTACCTATAAAAGATACATTTCCTAGAGAATAATGAATTTGTAAGTAAAAATAATTGTGTGTGTTCGTGTGAAGCAAAAAAGGTGAATTACAGGTATCAAATATTAATGAATTAGTAGATCAAGTAATTAGATTGATATTGATTGTAATAAGGAAAAATAATCTTAATTATTAAAAAATTGCTAGTGCTGAGATATGTCTATGAATCAATCTTACATACAAAATGAGGAAAATTAATGTTTGGAGTAAGTAATAATAAATTGGTTTCCTAAAAACAAATTACAGATATCTGATTTTGTTAACTTCGTGCTTACAGCTCCTATTCCAAGCTACATTCCTTGTGTATTCTGATCCTTCAGTTGCTCTATCCTTCAGTAGCTCTGATTGAGGCCTACATTAAATATTTGTTCCAGTATACTATCCACTCACCCGTAAATATGAATGAATCTTGGGTGAATGCCTCATCAAGTGTGTTGGTTCTGCCTTCCTCTTCATGTGTTATGACAAAGAGTCTTTCTGCGATTTTAGAGTAGGATGAAAGCTCACCACTGACTAGTATCTGCAGTACTGTGTTCTCTATCCATTTGCACCTATTTGTGTCCGTAAAATTCTAGTACTACCATCTGATTCTAAGTCCAGCTCTCATGCTTGTGCTTGTCTCTTTTCCTTCTTCAACGGATTGAGCACTAAGTGCTAATACCACCTTCTGAAGTCGTATTAGGAGGAAAAAATTAATTAAATTATAATCATTTCTAGTGTAAAATAAAATTTAAAGGGTAAAAAAATAAATAATGTTTTACTAAGAGGTTTTTTGTTTTAAATATAATATAATTCATTGATAAGTTTTCATGTAATATATGAGTTATTGATGATTAATAAGTTATTTTAACATATATACATATATATTACACATGCACCAGATTATGGCACCTGATAAGAAATGGATGGAACTTGTGTATGACCGACTTGGTAATGCTTACAAGCTTGGGGTGGAGAGCTTTCTGGATTTTGCTTTTACAAGATTAAGTGAAGCGCGTTTAATACGTTGTCCATGTATCAAATGTTGTAACACATCTTCGGGAACACGTGAGATGGTTAAGTCACATTTAATAGTACATGGAATAATTCAAAATTATACTTTTTGGTATCACCACGGGGAAAAGTTAGGTGAGCCACAATCAACTCCAGAAGATGTAGAAGATGATGACATTGAAGAAGCTGACGGTGAGGATGAAATATATGGGATCCTAAGAGATTTATACCCTGATTTTGATGCAGACAATATGACCACTGATGGTGATGATTTTCTTGAGGTGGAACCAAATCTTGAAGCAAAAAAATTCTATAGGCTTTTAAAGGATTTTGAGCAACCATTGTACCAAAATTCAAAAGTTTCTAAATTTTCTACTATGGTTAAATTGCTTCATATCAAAAGTATTGGGTGTTGGAGTAATGAGTCATTTACAATGTTATTGAAGATGTTGAAGGAAGATCTATTACCTGACGAATCAAACTTGCCAGATTCATATTACGAGGCAAAGAAGATAATTCGGGATCTTGGACTTTCTTATAGAAAGATTGATGCTTGTAAGAATAATTGTATGTTATATTGGAAGGATGACAAGTTTCTTGAATCTTGCAAAGTTTGTGGAGCGTCTAGATGGAAAGAGAATAAACATAGTGGAGAAACTAAATTTAAAAGTGGGAAAAAGATACCGCACAAGATTTTACGTTATTTTCCCTTAAAACCAAGACTCCAAAGGTTGTTTATGTCCTCAAAGATATCATCTTTAATGACATGGCATCATGACAAAAGAGTTGACGATGGAATAATGAGGCACCCAGCTGACTCAATGGCATGGAAAAAGTTTGATGAACTTCACCAATCTTTCGCCGATGAACCTCGTAATGTTCGACTTGGACTTGCTAGTGATGGTTTTCAACCGTTTGGAAGTTCTAGAACTCCATATAGCATTTGGCCTGTTGTGCTTATTCCTTATAATTTACCACCTTGGCTATGTATGAAGCAAGAGAATTTTATTTTGTCGACGCTTATTCCTGGTCCTGAAAGTCCAGGAGACGCAATTGATGTTTTTCTTCAGCCTTTGATGGATGAATTAAAGGAATTATGGGAAACTGGAGTGGAGACCTTTGATGCGTCAACTAAACAAAACTTTATGTTGCATGCAGCTTTATTATGGACCATTAATGACTTTCCGGCTTATGCAAACTTATCTGGATGGAGTACAAAAGGAAAATTGGCTTGCCCATGTTGCAATAAAGAAACATCCTCAATTAGGTTAGAAAATGGTAAAAAGCAGTGTTATATGGGTCATAGGCGCTTTCTTCCTCTTAATCACAAATGGAGGAATGATAAAGATTCATTTGATGGCACTAAGGAGCGAAGACTACCACCCAAAATTTTATCCGGTGAGGATATACTTGATCAAATGGCTGATTTAGATGGTTTACCACTAACAAAGGATCCAAAGAAAAAGATTAAAATATCACATGAGAGTAGGGGTGATAATTGGAATAAGAAGAGTATTTTCTTTGATCTTCCTTATTGGAAAACTTTATTGTTGCGACATAATTTAGATGTGATGCATATTGAGAAAAATATATGTGACAATATCTTGGGGACAATCTTAAATGTCAAAGGAAAAACCAAAGATACCATAAAAGCTCGATTGGATTTGCAAGCAATGAACATAAGAAAAGAATTGCATCCAATTAAAAATGGGGATACATATGAGCTACCAACAGCATGTTACTCGTTACCTCCGGAAGAGAAAAACAAATTTCTCAGATTCTTAAAGAACTTAAAGGTCCCAGATGGATATTCATCAAATATATCTCAGTGTATCAACACTAAAGATCGCAAAATTTCAGGCCTAAAAAGTCACGATTGCCATGTTATTCTACAACATTTACTTCCACTTGCTATACGTGGTATGCTTTGCAAATCTGTATGTGAACCTCTTATTGAGTTGTCTTTATTTTTCAACTTGCTTGGAGCAAAATGTTTAAGAATGGATGAGTTAGAACAGATAGCAGCTCAAATTCCTATAACTCTGTGCAAGTTAGAAAAGGTATTCCCTCCTTCATTTTTTGATGTAATGGTGCACTTGCCAATTCATTTAGCTAATGAAGCTATGATTGCTGGACCTATTCAATATCGATGGATGTATCCAGTCGAGCGATGGCTATACTTTTTAAAATCTTTAGTTGGCAATAGGGCTTGCCCAGAAGGTTCTATCGCGGAGGGATATTTGGCAACTGAATGTTTGACTCTTTGCTCAAGGTACTTGCATACAATGAAAACAAAGTTTAATCGCCTTGAGCGGAATTATGATGGTGGTGTTATTGAATCTGATGGAGGTTTAACAATTTTTTCTCAACCTGGAAAAGAATTAAGAGATGGAAAATTGGACAAACTTAATTCAGATGAATTAGAGCAAGCACATATTTATATTTTGAAGAACTGTGATGAAATTCAACCATTCCTCGAGTAAGTATTGATTCGACATAATAATTCACATATACTTTATCCGTGATTTCAATTAGAATGACATTTTATTCTTTAACTTTTTGTAGAGAGTTTTCAGAAATTCCAGGTGATACCTCTCAAAAACATTCAGATAGGGAGTTCATTAGTTGGTTAAAAAAAAGGTTAGTAATAGTTATATACTATTGCTATTTTTTAAAACATAATTTTTTATATAGTATTTTCTAATTAAATTATATAATTGATTTTGATAGGTTGTAGAATTGTACAAATGTGATAACAGTAAGAAAATGGAAGATTTGCTCACGTTGTCACGTGGTCCCCTGCCATATGTGAAACGTCTCAAAGGTTACATTATTAATGGATATAGGTTTCATGTGGAAGAGCATGACAGGGGTTTGAGAACTCAAAATTGTGGGGTGGTTGTAGTTGGTGAGACAGATGAAGAGAATAAAAATATTGATTATTATGGAGAACTTACTGAGATTCTTGAATTGCAATTTATTGGAGGAAAAAGAGTGATCTTGTTTAGATGTAAGTGGTTTGATGTGTATGACCAAGAAAAGGGAGTAAAAATGGATGAATATGGCTTTGTGAGTATTAATCCTCGGCGGTTATTGAAAACTAACGAGCCATTTGTGTTAGCAAACCAAGCATTACAAGTATTTTATGTCGACGATCCTTCAAATAAAGGCTGGCATGTTGTAAGAAAAGTTGTGCCTCGTGATACTTTTGACATTTTGCAAGAAAAGGATGATGATTTGGAGAATTTGGATAATTCTACACAAATGAAAAGGAAAAGAACTCAGGAAAGTTTTTAACCTTTATAATGGTTATTGTTAATATTTATTTCATTTGGCCTCTTGCTTCTTGCTTTTCTAGGCATAACTCGTTTACTGTACGGCAAAATTTGGCTAATAATTTGAGAAAAGAAGTTTTCTGATTTAGTTTTTATGGATCACTTTTACTTGGTATGCATTTTCAATATTTAGCTTGTAATGTGAGTGTTGTTTGTATGCCCTTCCTCTATCTAATCTACATCTTCATACTTCTCTGTTACTTTTCTCTCTGAAATGAAAAGGATTTGTTGCATGTTATTTTTCAGGAATTGGTCTAAGCTTGTAGGTCGCACCTCCAAGATTCTGGACAACTCCGGTGAGCATTGCGTGTGTTTCCATGGTCTTACTCTTCTCTACTGGCTAGTCATAGCTACTTTTAATCTTTTCTTGACTTTGGATTTTTACCCCCTATGCCAAAGTGAAGTTGAGACCCACCCACTGTTGTTTTTCTCTCATTACAGTTGTTAAATAATTTGCTTCATTTCACTCACCAGGTGTGTAACTTGTCGGTGGCTATATTGATGCATTTTCTCAGCTATTTCTTCGGTCTTTTAGTTGATATCACCTGTAGAGATTTTGAACTTCCATTGTTCTAGATTTTGAGATATTCTAAGTTGGAAGTATCTATTCGCGAAATGTGATGAAATGTGCTTATTCTGTAGTTTTTACTTTTGTAATTTGGCATTAGATATAGCTTTCTTAGGTAAGTTTGTATAACTTTTCTAAGGAATGCATAACAGAGGAGATTTTTTTAAATTTGTTTTTAGTCTTGGCCTATTTCCAGTTCATTCGATTAAAATTGTCCAATATGAATCAATTTGGTTTTGTATATATAGGCACCAAGTCAGAGAATTATGATCAAGTTAGGTTTTGGATACATAGGCGATGCAATGCTTTAGTACCTGAGCTAACATTGTAATTCAACTGAGTTTTCTACTTTGGGTGCCGTTGCGCTTGGTCACAACTGTTAATGTTTATTAATTCTGGTAGAGTAATTTTATGCCCATTCTGCAAGACAATCATACTCTCACACTTTCTGAATTTATTGCTAAACATTGGTAAGTGTTTGTCACATTAACAGTCAATGTCATATCCATCTTGAGAACATTTATCGCCGTAGCACCAAATTGATTATCAGATCAAAACTGAGACCAAAACTGAGAAGTTTGAAAAAAGGAAGATAGGTTCTTCCTCCCTCAGAATATGGTCAAAAGCTTACTGTACATGCCCTGTAGCAAAGTAGCAGTGATTGTTTTCCTTCCAGTTCATCTTCTCCTAAAGTTTCTGAATTTTTTCCGACATTTTATATATACTTTCCGTTGTTTGCATTCTTGATCAATGATCACACGTTTTCTCATTTCAAACATATTTCACTCTTAAGTCATTATATTATTACATCTGTGTGAAAGCTTTTAAGATATAAGCCAACTATAATTCTCCCTACACAATTTTTGGGCTGTTGGCTGGATGTCGGCCTTGGTTTTCATGGTGATTTGCCAAATTTGTTAAGTTTAGGTCATCCCAAAATTAAGCCTTAGCTTTGACTTTTCTTCTCAGGCTAACAGTTACTCCATACTTTTATTTATTTTAGGTTGACATGAATCCATCAAAGTCTGAAATGGGAGCAACTTCAAAGAGTGTACATCATGCATATATTCAACCTGGTGCTTTGGCAAGGGGAAGAGGATACAACTTTGGATCTGTAAAAACAAGTATTGCAAAGAGAACTCAGATTGGAGAAAGTAAAAATTACAACTCAACAGCTTCTGAGCATAATAGGCTTGCACATACTAATAATCTTGTGCCCCTTGGTTTCGCTTCGATGGAAGTCGATGCTCCTCTCACTCAAGACGCTGAAGCGAAGCAAGGTCTCTTAAGTTTCAACTTTTTTTTATTTTTCTTATTGAACTGGTATTGCTTTTATGTTGCACTTAAATCAAAATTTGCAGAAACAGGAGGAGCTTTGAAGAATGTAAATCTTGCATACATTCAACCCCCGTCTTTAGCAAGGGGACGAGGGCAAAGCTTTCGATCTTTGGGCTCTACAAAAGTAAATATTGGCAAAAAGAATCTGTTTGGAGAGATAAAAAATTACAACTCAGGGGCTTCTAAGCAGAATAAGCTAGCACATAATAGTAATAATCTTATGCCTCTTGGTTTTGATATGATGGAAGAAGATATTCTCTTCACTCAAGAAGCTGCAATGATGCAAGGTCTCAAGTTTTAATTATTCTTTTTTGTTTGTTATAATACTGGAAGTTATTTTATACTTTACTCAAATCAAAATCTGCAGTAGTTGGAGCTACTTCGAAGAATGTACGAGACACTTGCAGTCAATCTGGTGCTTTAACAAGGGGACGCGGGCAAAATGTTAGATCTGTGGGCTCGGAAAAAGGAAGCGTTGAAAAGAGAAATCTTCTTGGGGAAAGTAAAAATCACAACCCAGCAGCTTGTGAGCCGAATAAGCTAGCACATAATAGTAATAATCTTATGCCTCCTGGTTTTGATATGACGGAAGAAGATATTCCCTTCACTCAAGAAGCTGAAATGATGCAAGGTCTGAAGCTTTAATTATTCTTTTTTGTTTCTTATAAGACTCGAAGTTATTTTATGCTTTACTCAAATCAAAATTTGCAGAAATTGTAGCTAATTCGAAGAATGTACGAGACACTGACAATCAACCTGGTGCTTTAGCAAGGGGACGCGGGCACAACTTTAGATCTATGGGCTCGACAAAAGGAAGCGTTGGAAAGAGTCTTGTTAGGGAAAGTAAAAATCACAACTCAGCAGCTTCTGAGCAGAATAAGCCAGCACATAATAGTAATAATCGTATGCCTCCTGGTTTCGATCCGATGGAAGACAATGTTTCTCTCGCTCAAGAAGATGAAATGATGCAAGGTATCAATTTTAATATTTTTTTGTCATAAGATTGGAATTTAATTTATGTTAAAAATAAAAATTTGCAGATCTATGTGAATTAGAAAACCCAAAAAAGGTGAGAGGAAAGAATAAGAATAAAGATGTTGCGGGACTCAAACCCGGAGAAAAGTTTAGAGTTAACTTTTACCACAATCGGGTTGTTGGGAAGCATCAAGCCTCATTTTCGAGACATTTGGGTATATTAGTTCGTGATCGTAATATGTGTCCGTTGCAAGTACATTCATGGAAGGACATCGGAGAAGATAAGCTGGAACACATGTGGCGAGCTGTTACGGTAAGAATCTAAAGCACTATAAAATATTTTAATTGAAGGTTTCTTATTCCCCGGACAACATTGTCCTCCGTGGCTTAATTGAAACAATACATAATACTGGGTTCATTTCTGTCACTTTTTGGGGTTTTTGGTATTGGAAAGCAAATTTACCACAAGGGGAAGATAGGGACCATCCGGCATGTAATATATTTGGACCTATAAATAAAAACCTAGAAGGAGTTAAGTTTCCAAATAGCCTTGTTGTGGTAGCTGGTTTGGATCTTGTTCAAGTTTGAAAATTGGCTTATGTTAAAGCTAGCAACAATAGGTTTCTACTTCTTGCCTAATAACGATCATTTTCACTGCCTAATGAAGGAGATAACCAACTTCATCCATCATAAGTCCTAACTGTTCATATTCCTAGAATTGCCTCTCCTTTCATCTTCAAATCTGGTAACATTAAAATCCCCTCCTACCACCCAAGGAATAGACATTAATCCATTAATTGCTGCCAATTCTTACTGTTATCAGTTAGCGGGAAAGTTTCACCAATATTGGCACCTGTGCCATCGTCTGCACCAGAGGTTGCACCTGCCCCTATACATTCAACTCACAAAGGTCATGTGGCGAAACCTCCTTGTCATTTCGAGAGATTCCCAAGGAAGGCGACTAGTCAGCCTCCCGTACTACCGCCTATTAGACCACCAGTCCATGCACCTCATATTGCTCCCTCTCCACCACAGAAAATGCATGCTCCAACACCAGTCCCGCATGAAATCTCTACGTCGAGCCCATTGCCCTCTGTTGTGTATGCTCACACTCAGCCTCCTCCACTGACACCTTCAGTTGCGTAGCCTCCTCACAGAATACCTCCAGGTTCAAAATCCCAATCTTTATGTAAGTAGCAAGAACATTTTCTATTTGGTTTATTCAGAAAAGCTAATAAGCTCTCGAGGCATGCCAAGAAATAATTCATCAGTATTCAATATTCTTTGAGTTTCATTCAACCGAGGAGAGGGACACGGATTAAAGCAAGTGGAACTCTTCTATTCTAGTTGTATTGTTCATTCAGTCCTGAAGATTTTTCCTATTTGCTAATCACCTGCTCTGCTCCCTCTTGCTACCAGAATTATACTTATCACTCAATTGTTCTAGTATGTGTTTACTCTTCATGCTGAAATGATAATCTGGTGTACTCCATGTGTGCAACTTCTACAGGGATTTTTTCGTCAAACTTGTGGGCTCTCTCGCTGTTTCTACTTCTTTTACCACGTTTATAGAAGCAGAATGAAGGTTTTTTCCTCTGGTAACGCTGAAATCTGCGCCAGTATGAAAATGATGAGTTCCACGTATCATTTTATTCCCCATTGTCTATCATAGCATTTCCAGTATCTTTTATCCCAGACAATAACCATGCCTCCACTGCTTAAACAAACAATATCTGCCTTCCAATTATTCAAAAGAAGTTTAATCATTCTTCTCTTTTCCCCAGCATCCAATTCTATTTTCACGTTTCTCAGCCTTGCTTTAGGAATTGGTGTACGTCACTGTTTTTTTATTAGTTGAACCAAAGTTTGTCAAGGTTTTTATGGAGATTATTCTGGATAACTAATTGGCCAGATTTTGAAATATATTGTGGTATATGTGAAATATAAACCCCTGAAGTCTCTACGCTCTATGTAATTTATAAAATGCTTTACTTATGAATCTTTGTGAATGCTGAAGATCCTAGGTCTTAAACAATGTAACTGAAAACAGACATATTTTGTTTGAAACAGGAAAAACTATCTTTAGTTTACATGAATTTTTTTACTTTCTTGATTAATGATTTTGCAAAATATTTAGGACAAATTTGACAGTGATGATATGAATCATCGAAGAGATCATGTGTTAAATCATATGAGAAAGTTATGGAACAATTGGAGAGGATCATTGCACAAGTATGTGAAGTTTAAGCCATTGCATGAAGCACTAAAAGATGTCCCGAAAGAGGTAGACGAGAGTGATTGGAAATGGTTGGTCAAGGAACATTTTTTAAGTGAAGAATTTAAGGTAAGACTTCATAACTACTTATAACTTCTTATTATTGTGAGTAATATCTCATGATTTCAATGGTTTGTTCTTAATATAGGAAACAAGTATTAGAAACTCGATCAATAGGTCTCAGTTAAGAATGCCTCATCGTACCGGTAGCAAGCCGATTAGAGAAATTATTTACGAACTGGTAAGTGCATAGTGCAATCCTATAAAATAAATCTCGTCTTTGTTTGACTTGTTTATTTGAATGTGAAGGGAGGCAAAGACGGTAATCCACCGAACATGGCAACTATCTTCTTTGAGACTCACAAGAAAAATGATACGCTTGTTGAACCTGAAGCTGGTGAAAAATATGTATGCTTATTGATGAACTTCATTTTACATCCTTCATTTTATTTTGAGGTATTTTATTGTTTTAATTT
This sequence comes from Nicotiana noctiflora, assembly GCA_032618575.1. Lineage (NCBI taxonomy): Eukaryota > Viridiplantae > Streptophyta > Magnoliopsida > Solanales > Solanaceae > Nicotiana > Nicotiana noctiflora. Next base: position 27,537 of record JASVEL010001268.1, on the reverse strand, counting down.
TTCTTGTATTTTATAGGCTGAGATACAAGAACTGGTACAATCTGAGCCATCTCTTACGAATATCGAGGTAGTAGAAAGATGCTTCGGACCTCAAAACAAGAGTCACGTGGTTGGATTAGGGGGTGGTATAACCACTAAGGAGTTGAAAGGCGGCAGCTCCTCAAAGGCTGCAATACTGGCGGAGCTGAATGTAGTTCGAAAAGAAAAAGAATCACTACTGACCAAGCTGAATGCAACTAAAAAAGCAAAAGAATCACTAGAAATGCGTATGGACGACATAGATTCTAAGTATGCACATATTATCAGCTTACTAGGTGATCAGCCTTCATCAGCACCCTCTTCAAGTCAACAAAGTACAAGATGAAATTATATTTAACAGGTTCGTAAGCTTTCTACCAACTATATATGACCTGATGAATATCCTTAAATAAATTTAGTGAGACTTAGATCACGTGTTTGAGCCATAAAAGCATCAATTAATGCTTGCATTATGGTAAGTTGTTTACATCACGTCCCTTGAGGTGCAGACCTCCTGTAAACCCCAAAATGGGGTTGTTTAGATCACGTTCCTTGAGCTTTTTGTTCTCTCTCTGCTTTTCAAATCGACGCCTGCCAGATTTATATGATAGTTTTTCTGTTTCCAGTATATTTCTTGCAATTTTTCAATGCACAGAACCAATTACTATCCATTAAAGTTGTTGTTTTCTCATCTTCTACTTTCTCTGCCTATTTACGCTTCTTATTATAATGCACGATAGGTCAAAGTTTCGGATTCTTAATCTGTTATAGTTTGCAAGAGAGGTCCTATACACGTTGCAACTAGAAATTCTTATAAGGGCATTCAGAATTTACACATAATTCAAACATTCACATAACTTGTTAAATGAGATGGTCATGCCTCTTCAATCTCTTTGCACTGCATGGCTCATGCCTCTTTGGCACTGAAACTTTCAGCTTTTGTGAAGTTGTTTTTGAGCCAGCTGAGAATGCACATCTGTGAGGTTTGGACTGTCCAAAACATCCAATAGTGCCCGTTCATGGTCTGTAATCAACTGCTGCCTTCCATCATTGAATTGTCCTGCATTTGGATGCAACAGTGCATCACAATGAGTGCCTGTACCTTTGTGCGTATTAGCATCAAAGTGATTCTGCTCAACAATTGCAGTAGCTCCCTTGTCAATCATCTATCCTTCCCTGTTACCATCAGTAGCTTTATAAGCTAAATAAGTAACATGATCAACATTGACACCACTAAAATATTTCCCCTCATAGTGTATACATTCAACAGTTGTATGAATAGGAACATTGACTGGAAAATAACTTAAATCTCTGTTATCTTGATTGTCAACCAAAATAACACATACTTTGATAACTTTGTCACTGGTGGAGCAGGAAATAATTTGCATTTTCATCAAATCTTCTTTTAAACTTGTTGGATCAATTTCTCCATCCTCATCAGTTGTTAGGATCTCAAACGCATTTGAGTTGGGCACACTGTCAGTGTCATTTTGATGAAAAACTTGGTTCTGCTGTTTTGGTGAAATTACTTGCTTTGCAGATGAGTCTGTTTATGGCCACTGTTGGTTAATTTATATGCTAATTATTTGATGAAGTAACTAAATAACTGCTTATTTGATGTATGTTGGTTAAGCCTGAACTATTGTATAAGATACATATGATTCAAAATCTGCATTGTATTGCACTGTTGGTTCACAACGATTCTGGTTTGCTAGTTAGTCTAAATCTGTCTGCACTGTCACTTCTGTAAAATTATGCTCGTTTGAGCTGTTGCTTAGCAAATTATATTCATGAAATGGTTAAGTCATTGTGCCTTAGTGAATTGATAAAATGAAGTAAATACTCTATATTTCTCCTGCTTGTATCACCTTTCAATTATTCCGTGTCTATATTTTTGTTACTGTAGACTTGTTAATGGATCTGAATTAGGCATTTAAAAGACAATACGATGATTTATTATTGAGTTTGCAGGCTCCTCTAATTTAGTGAATGTCCCTAATGTAGCGTCATGTGGTGAAGCAACCATATAACTATACAGGAATGAATTTTATGGCAATCTTATTGTTCATAGTATTTTGAGATGCTCTTCGCTTCGCGGTTTTACATTTTACTATGTTGTGGCAACTTATCAATCTTGAATCTTGTTTTCTTACTCAACTAATATAAACCTTTTTTAACAGATTTGATAAAGGGCTTGAAGTTTGAAGAATCTTCCATAAAGATAATTCCGAGCAAGTTGAAGCAGCTAGAATTGTTGAAGAACAAGGAAAATCTATTATGTTTTATTAGGAGTTGTAGTCGTCATCCGTACAAACTACTATTTTACTTTCTCTTTAATTTTTGTTTTCTTTAAGGAATTGAAAACATGGATCATGAATTTGGATTTAATATTAGTGCTACTTTGATTAGTTTGCAAGATGAGAGAGTGGTCGATTGATTGATGCTGACATGAAGCGTGTGTTGCTCCAGGGTCTTTGGTAGTGTCTGCGTGATGTTTTATTAAATGAATCAAATGCTTTACGCTAACTTTCAAGTGCTTGAGCAGATTTTCATTCTATTCTTACTCCTAAGTGCTTAAACAGATTTTTATTCTATATGAAGTAGAATATATGATCTCATTTCTCCTATAATTAAAAAAGATATTTTATGTCAATATCGACTTCATTCTTTGTATGATTTCGAATTAGTGTAATATATTTATTACTTAAAAGTTCACATTCGCAAAGGTAAATTTTGGTTTTTCAAAAGTATGTCGTTAAAAGTACATACAAGTAACGAATGGATTTCCGGTTGCCATACACTAATAACGACTGAAAATTAGTGACCATTAGTGAAGGTTTTAACGACTGGGTCGACATATAACGATGGGAAAATCCCCTCGCTAATCTTGGTATAACGACTGGATTCCGTGCCATCGTTAAAAGAGTTTTTACGACGGGATCATAATCCGGTCGTTTACCTTTAACGACGGAGGCACTAACGACCGGCGACGACCGGTTTTTATCCCATCGTAATTGACTTATAATGACCGGATTTGTAGTTTTAATGACCGCATTTCCCATCGCTAAAAACCTATTTTCCTGTAGTGGTCGATACACGCGATATACAACCACTGCATAGGCGGATTACGAGGACTTCTAGTCTCCAACACATATATAACACATGAATCGCTATACCTGGTTCCACACTCCACCGTACGAATACATAACGCACATCAAGCGTCCATTCATACCACGACGGCCATTCGGAAATTTCACTATGCCATCAACGATTCAGTTATTATAGTCGATCCAACAAGAGAATACCACCATACCACTGGATATCATCAGTTTACATTACCTTGTCCTTTTTGGATCATATTCCCTGCCAAGTTAATAGAATAGCGGTACCATTTTCTTAAATTATCAGAAAGATCGATTCTTAATTCACCTGCAGTTGTCCGTGCTACTCAATAATTTTATTGACTTCCCATATATTATGAACTGATCTCAAAACCTAGAATATACCATTATCAACTTTTGCATAACACATCGCATATACAATACCATACTAAAATAACATGGAAATTCTTATCCCTTTCCTACGCCGCAAACATTGACGCACTCAACTGGTCAAGGACTTTTATGATCCCTGTGAGCACGTGATTTTTGCCCTACATGCGAATTACTCCCAAAAATGCAAAATAAAATAGTTTTGTGTTGAGCGTGATTTTCGTGATTTTATGTTATTTTTCTCTTATTATTTGTATCTTTTGTGTGCGCATTTCTATTTAAATTAATATAAAATACAAAATATTTGCATTTTTGCATATAAATTCGTGTGTGCGATTAAGAATAATTAAGCTTGTTTTACGAAAAAAAAAAATAACAAAAATATGTATCTTTTGCATTTAATGTCTAGTTGTGTGATTTTATTTTTTTTGAAATGGTACTTTAAATTGTGTGCGATAGTTATTATTAAGAATTGATTTGTATTTGTAAGATAATTTTGGTTTTAATTTAATCTAGGATTTTGTTTTTTTAATTAGGAGAAAAATAGTTGGGAAATAAATATACAAGGAGAAGAATTAAATAAAAAGAGAAGAAGATCAAATTTGGGCCAAATTCAATTAAATCAAGAAAGGCCCAAAACACTACCCAGTCCAAACCGCCAGATCCGTCTCCCTGACCCGGCCAATACAACCCGACCCATTCCCGTTTTAATCTGGACCGTTGGTTTTCATCCATCCAACGGTCCTAATTAAATCCCTAAATTAATTATACTAAACCCCCCAAACCCTATTATTCATCTTCATTTCTCCTTCTCTCTTCTCTCACTCTCCAGCTGCCTCACGACCACCAAACGACCCCCTGAACCTAGACACAATTCAATCCCACCCATAACCCACCAAAATCGGTCCACCCGCCCGATACCAAACGAACCCTCCCTCTCAATCTCTTTCAAACCATTCAATCCCCAAAACCGAATTTCAGTCACCCTTTGAAACACCTCCCTCCTTCTCTTCTTCTTCAACGCCACTCCAGCCCTTCCATCGACTACCCCATCGCCACCTCCAAGCCACGAACCAGACAGCCGCAGCAGCTCGACACCCCAGCCCTAGAACAACAAACGCCGCTGCTGTTTCTTCTCAATCCGAGCCCCCCATGAACCCTAGAAGATGTTCAAGACGGTTTTGAAGATTTTGGAGGTTTAAACAGATTTTAATCGAGTTGCTCTCACTTGAGAACACCCGATTAAATCCGTTTAGCCTCAAAAAATTCCAAAACCCGAGTTTGAATCCAAGCGGCCGAATCTCCATTTTTGTTTTTGCTCCGAAGGTATTTCTTATTTTCTTCTCTGTTTTTGTTTAATTATACCCATCGCTTTAGTAGTTTTCGATTGTTGTTGATTTCATTGTGATTCGGATGCCAATTCTCGTTTTCCTCATCTCTTTGGGACCTTTTTATTTGGTCGATCTGTTGTTTGTTATTCTTCATTGTTAACATGTAATTGTAAATCGAATTCACTTCGTTGTTAATGTCGTCGATTTGTTTGATGTTGAAATCCAACGTGCTGCCCGAGAATGTGTATTGTCACTGTTTGTCGATTATCGGTTATCGATTGCACATATCGTAATTGTGTAATCGAATGTTGTCAAATACGTGTTCGCGTCGATTAGCGTCGTCGATTAGTTAGCTTCATTTTTGTTTTTTTCTTTTCTCTTCTTTGGCCGAGAACACTGTTTAGTGAATTGTCAATTCTAAAGTTTTGTTTTGTCTATTTGATTACCAATGTTGTTGAATACGGGTTCGCGTCGATTAGCGTCGTCGAACAATTGGTTTGATATTCCCCGGCATTGGCCGAGATTCCCTGATTCACTGTGTTTGCATTTGTTTGTTGTCGATCATACATGTTGTGATTCGACTTAACGAATGTCGTCGTTTCAATTCGCAAATTTGTTGTTTGAAATTCCGGGCAGTGGTTCACTGTTTTGCTTGAATTAAAATTTTTCGGTTTGTTGTTTGTTCGGAGTGTTGAGTTAATTGTTGGATTGTTTGTTTTGAACCATTGTTGATTCTAAATTAGGTTGTGAATTGGATATAGTTGTTAGTCCATTTAAGTAGCCCTAAAATCAACCTTTAAAGTGCAATACACATGGAAATGAGTTGTTAAAACTTGCTGGACAGCAGTGTATTTCATTGGTTTTTACCTTTAGGACTTTGTTTAGATGTTTAAAACCCATACTTAGACAAAACAGGGTGGGATAATCAGGGAATATCATGATGATAATGAGTGTTTCTAGTGCTGGTTAGTTGTATAATCAGAAACACATGGGAATAACTGGAAAAAGGTCAAAAGTAATGCACATGGGAGGAGTTTAAGCAAGCTGGACAGATCTGAAACTAAAGAAAATAGGGGCTGTTACTCTATAAAAGAGAGAACACAGACATACTCTCTGATATAGATTCACAGGCAGAGAGCACACGTTTGAGAACAGTGAACATACACACAAACAACAGTGATATACAGTGAACACACACACACATACAGTGATATACTCTTCTGATATACACACTGTTTTCACACACACACTGTTTGCACACACACTGTTTTCACACACACACAAACAACAATGACATACTCTCTGAAAACACACATACTCACAGATATACCCACTGGAAGCAAGCACATTCACGCATTGAAATCATCTGGCAGAACAGTGACATACTTCTTGGTTTTCTGGTTCATTGTGCATTTCTACCAGTGATTTGTTTGTTACTACTCTCATATTGATTTTTGGGGTTGTCGTTCACTGTTCCACCAAGTGTCTTGGGTGTTTCGTTCTATTGTCGATCTTCTGCTGTTTTGGAACTCCGAACTGTTGCTGATTTTGGTGCTATTGGTTTAATTGCTGTCTGCTGCTGTTTGACTTACCATCTCCTTCTTCTCATTTTTCAATTCAGGTACACACTCGAATTAGCAGTTGATATAATCACAAATAAGATCGGAACGAGTCGATTTTCAGATTGCAGTTATGTGTTAATTTGGATATGTATAGGTGCAGTTTTGTTTAAGTTGATAAGTAGAGATACGTATGTAATTTGTTTGATTTGAATAACACTATGAACTGTTTAATTGGAACACCAGTTTGAAAGCTTATTCGTATGGAACTATTTTAAACGGTGTGTTTTTCTGTTAATTGGAACATCAAATTTTAACTGTTAGATTCACATGGAACTATTTTTTTGTAAGTCATCAACGGTTGTTTTCGTTGGAATATACGCAAATTTGGAATGAAGGGTGATTCAGCTTACCTATGTTAGCATTAATGAAACAATCAGATTAATTGGTATGACCAAACTAGAATCTATTTTTTTTATTTATAATTGTAAGTTAGTAATTCAAACATGTTCAGGGAACTTAACTTGTTATAATACTGCAAATAATCGTTTTTTTTGGATTCTCGATCAATTGGTTTAAGGTAAAAATGGAAACATTCTATTACCATAGCATACATTCTTAGGCTTTCCCCTTATTTGAGCAGTCTTTGAATTTAGCGGATTAAGGATAGTAAACAATCTTACTTTTTATAATTAACCAAGACGCATTAATTCTATTTTGTATATTTTGGTCAATTTTCCTACTAGTCCACATCTTTTCGTTCAATCCCCGGCCATAAGTTAAAAGCTAGGAAATAACACATCATTTGGTATGATTCTTTAACTGACAATAATTTTAAGAGATATCATGTTAAATAAATTGATTTTTTTTTAGTTTTTTTTTACAATGTTTTCTTTAATCAGCATAGTTTCAAAGTAAGTAATTCGGATACTTTTTTTTATTTATTTTTTGTCAAAAATCCAAGTCCGTTTGTAATTACATTTTCTTTTGTCTTCTTTGGGTCCGGTGTCAAATTAAAAGAGCGGTTTGAAGTTTAATTAGAGCATATAATTTATAAACATTTTTAAAATCAGATAATTTTAGCCATTTAGAATAATTGAAGCGACCGTGCTAGAACCACGGGATCCGGGGTGCCTAACACCTTCCCTCGGGTCAACAGAATTCCTTACTTAGAATTTCTGGTTCGCAGACTTCATTTGGAAAGTCGAAATTTCCTCGATTCGGGATTTAAATAAATCGGTGACTTGGGACACCTTAATTTATTCCAAGTGGCGACTCTGAAATAAATAAAATAATCCCGTTTCGAATATTGTCACTTAAATTGGAAAAACTCCCTTGCGCTCCTACCCCCGGGTAGCGGGCGCGCCAAAAGGAGGTGTGACAGCTCTGGCGACTCTGCTGGGGAAACAAACCCAGAACTACTGGTTCAGGGTTTAAGAATTCGAGCTTTGAATAATTATTTTATTTGGCTTATTTATTATATGATTTTATTACATGTTTATATTTTATATGCTAAATGTTGCTTTACCGCTTTGATATTTTGTGAACTGTATATAAATTGTGCCGATACCCATTTTTTTTTTCTTCTGAGTCTTTTGAAATACAATACCGGGCATTTGCCGGACATAGCCCGTTTTTCTCAAGATAGCTGTGGTGCTTGGCACCCGGTGAAGGATTTTGTAGTCACACATGTTTAGGCGGAGAGTTTTGTCAATTAAGTCGGAAAGCCATGCTACCGGTGCACTGACACTCTTCGGCTCGAGTTGTCCGCTCGAGTTAAAGCCAGTCTAGACACTTTTCCAACAGGATGATGACTAAGAATAACAAGACCTTATGCCGGATCCCCGATAGGAACGTTTATTTGCATCATGTGCATATTTGACTTAGGAGGCTCAACACAGGGGGTTGGGCCTGTCTAGGACAGGTGTACCTGAAATAAAAGACCGACTTGATGCATCTTTGTCTGTGCATTTATTTGTTTCGATCCTGCATGCTGACCGGTTTATTATTAAAAAATATAAAAATAAAAAAAATAAAAAAAAAATAAAAAAAAAGAGAGGGGAAGAAGTGGAAAACATCAGGGTATAGAGTCAAAATAGTTTTTATGGAAAATAGTTAGTTCTTTGAAAATAAATTTTGAAAAATGCAAAAAAAAAAAAAAAAAAAAAAAATTCCAAATAAATTTTCTTAATTTTAGGAAAAAATAGTTTAGTTTCTTTGAAGATAATTTTGAAAAAAAAATCCAAATAAATTTTCTTAATTTTACGAAAAATAGTTTAGTTTCTTTGAAAATAATTTTGAAAAATGCAAAAAATGAAAAAATAATAAAAAAATAAAAAAATAAATTTTTTTTTTTTTTAAAGATAGATTAGTTTCTCTAAAAATAATTTGTTTTAGAAATGCTCTTTAAAAATAGTTTGGTTTCTTTTCTTAAAATAATTTAGTTCTTTTATTACCGAACTACGCTGGTTTGATTCTCACATGGTGTGAGATACGTAGGCAACCTTCATCGGGTCCAACCTCCCCTTTTCCAAAAATAACCAAAAAATATCGAAATTGATTTTTTCGTTGTAAATATGTTGAGTGATGCCGTTTTCAAAAATAGCCGAATGTACCCGAAAGGGACGGCGAAAGGTTGATTTTGCATAAACGGCCACTTTTGGGTCGTTTTGTAGATTTTTGGTCGATTGACCCTCACAGCCTTATAATCTTCATCCCCGAGGCGCTGAAAGGCCGTATTTGCAATACCAGATTTTTTCTTTTTTTTTTAATTTGAAAAATAAAAAAATAAAAATAAAAAAAAAATCTAAATTTTAATTTTTGTCATAAATAAGTCAGGTGATGCCGTTTTTGCCAAAAATGGTCGAATGTTCCCGAGAGGGACGCCGAAAGGCTGACTTTGCATAAACGGCCACTTTTTTTTTTTTTTTTAGGATTTTTGGTCAATTAGCTAAACATGACCTTAAAATCCTCGTCCCCGGGGTGCTAAAAGGTCGTGTCTGCGAAACCATGTCTTTTAAAAAATAAAAAATAAATAAAAAATAAATAAAAAAAATATGAATATATTTTCCTTTCTTCTTTTAAAGCATTTCTTTCAAGAATTAGTTGATTTACTCAATTTCCGATTTTCCGAACTACGCCCGGTCTGATTCATGCGGGGACATGATACGTAGGCAATCCATATAAGATTCGACCATCACCGAAAAAAAAAATGATGAAAAAAAAAAAAAAAAAAAGAGAGAGAAAATTGATAAAGGGAGGAAGAAGACGAAAGCAAAGGAAAGTATAAGCCGGAATAACGCATTACAATCGAATACAAGTAGCAACACGATCAACTGTATAAGTGCATCACACCCAACGTGAGATTACTTATCTGTTATGTTGTTTCAGACTAACCGTTTGTTTGCCAAACTCCAGGTTTTAGAAAAAGGTGGTTGATTTTGTGGTACTCTGGCCTCGCATTCATACTTCACGAGGTCCAAAGGAAAAGTTCAACAACCCGTTGTTAAATCAAAAGAAAGTGTCCATCCTTATTTCACAAGGTCCAAAAGAAGTGCCAACATGTCTTCAGAAATCCCCCTATCAACCGTCCCCGTTTTGGAAGAGAGTTCCGTGTCAGCCATTCCGGCTACTGAGTCAGCAGCTACAAAAGAAAACAGAATTTTGCGATGTCGAATGCTGGAGATGCTGGATGACTGGAATAACGGGAAGGAGCCCCCAAGTCTGATCCCTGGGTTCCCCGAACTATTCCTCAGGTCAAGTGGGATTTCTAATACTCCCACCAATTACCCACCCACTCTGTTTGGGTATTCTAATGTCACAACCCTCTCTGAATCACCCTCCACTTCCTATCCTCGGGTGACAGCATTAGATACATCTGCAGGAACGTCTATTGGTTTGCCCGTTCCAATCACGGCGCATCCCGGCACGCATACTCCTTTCTTTGATACCTCTTCTTTCACATTCCCGGCACCACCCCTTCCACGGGATCCTACCCAGTTTGCCGCCAATGTCTATCCTTAGCTCATGCCAAGCCAAAATCCAAAAGCTCCCGAACGGGATGAAATGGCAAAAAGAATGAGCAGCTTGGAACAGAGTTTGAAAAACATGCAAGGTCTAGGCGGACAGAAGAGTGTTTCTTACGCAGATTTGTGCATGTTCCCACATGTCCATTTGCCCTCAGGCTTTAAGACGCCGAAGTTCGAAAAGTATGACGGGCACGGCGACCCTATTGCTCATCTAAAGAAATACTGCAATCAATTGCGAGGTGCCGGCGGCATAGGAGAATTGCTGATGGCATATTTGGGAGAAAGTTTGATCGGGATAGCATCAGAATGGTACATGGATCAAGACATATCTCGATGGCACATCTGGGACGATTTGGCCAGAGATTTTGTGAAACAGTTCCAGTACAACATTGACATTGCGCCAGACAAGAATTCTTTGTCGAACTTAAAAAAGAAACCCTCAGAAAGCTTCAGAGAATATGCTATTAAATGGCGAGAGCAAGCATCCAGGGTGAAACCTCCTATGGACGAAATAGAAATGGTCACTACTTTCCTCCAGGCTCAGGAACCAGACTATTTCCAGAACATGCTCTCGGCAATGGGAAAGCCTTTCGCAGAGGCGATCAAGATTGGGGAAATGGTAGAAAACGGTTTAAAGACAGGAAGGATTTTGAGTCAGGCAGCCATTCGAGCGACCTCCCAAGCAATCCAAGGAGGGTCTGGAGGAATATCAAAGGGTAGGATGAAAGAGGAAACATCCATGGCAACTTCGGGTGATAGAAGACACCACGCTCCTAGACCATTCTTTTCAGAAGGAACACCCCAGCATTATTACTCTGCTCAAGAAATGTCCTATATCCATCAACCATACGCGGTCATGAATGCTCAACCTTTTGCGCAACCGCAACAGCATGTCAGTAGAAACCAAGCTCTATTTCCAAGAAATCAGCCTCCCCACCAGAACCACTATAATCCTCGACCTCTGCAGAATAACTTCCGTCCTTGGGAACAGCCAAAGAAATCAAACTTTACCCCAATTGGTGAATCTTACTCTAATCTATTCCCGAAGCTTGTCCAAATGGGTCTACTGCAGTCGGTTCCTCAGAATAGACAAAACCCGGCAGCGCCTTCCTACAAAGTTGGTGTCAGATGTGCATATCATTCAGAGGCCTAGGGCCACCATACTAATGACTGTTGGACTTTGAAACAAGCGGTGGAGAATTTAATAGAGCAAGGGAAGATTGTGTTGAAGGATGAGGATGTCCCAAATGTAACCAATAATCCACTGCCTGCTCACGATAACGGGCCGATAGTTGGGATGATTTGTGAAGACGAAGAATTCGATCCAGCGCTTAAGGCCATAATTGCTATTGCTGACGTGGAAAGGAAGCCCAAGGCGGCCCCGAAACAAGAGAAAGGGGAAAAGAAGAGTAAAATCACTGAGTTAGAACCAGAAAGGGAAATTGGTGCACCTAAGCAAGCCTATGTGGCATGGGGGGCAATTAAGACACCACGGCTGAATGAGCCAGTGTTTGTTGGACGCGTACCACAAAAGCTTAAGGACCGTCAAGAGAATGATAATGAGGATTTCATGACTGAAGAAAGTGAAGGAAAACATGAAGCAAAGCTCTGCGATACCCACATGGTCGAGCCAGGAAAAGGGACTATCGCCGTTGAGATGGGATCAGACACTGAACTCCCAAACTGAAAGGCTAGGCCATCCCCGATCAGGCGGAAGCCCGGTAAACTGGTCCTGCCGCATTTTTCTGCATCCAGAATTATTTCAGGGTGTAAATTGGATTTTTCTTTTAGTTTGTGTTTTTTAAATTTCTGAATGTGAACCCTGTTTTATCCTTTCGATTCCAAGAAATGAAATTAATATTTCATCGTCCGTTTCCTTTTCTTTTGTTATTTGTTATTCTTTCAAATTTGTTTTAGTTTTCTTTTTCTATTCTCCAGTGCAAATCATGCAGCTTTAAATAACATGACATGCTTGCGGACTTCATGCTTAGATCCTAAAACGCTGTCAGACTTCAGAATAATGAATCGAGAGTAGAAATGCACAAAAGTTTATTTTTGAGGAAATGAAACAATGAATTGGAATAACCGAAAGAAAATTGGTTCGCATACAAAAGGTTTGTGTTGTACTCAGAGAATACCCGAGTAGTTATTCCAACAAAGAATGGCCCATACTTGCAACAAGAAAGTGCGGCCCTGGAATCTCGAAATAAGAACAACCGACGTTAAGGCGCATTCCTTCTCATTACCAAGAGACAAAAGAAAAATTGGCTCCTGATTGGAAAGATCCATACATCATCTGGAAAATATCACTGAGAGGGATGTTGTATCCGGGAGACATTGAAGGAAATGATCTTGAAATGGCAGTCAATACAGATGCAATATAAAAGTACTATGTCAGGACTTCCTGCGACGTTGGCTTTTGTATAATTGAGATGACGAAGGCTTTCTTTCTTGCTACCCCAAACACTATGAATCCTTCGTAAAACCCTTTGAGCCGGTTACCTTTCTTTGGCTACCCTCTTTGGAATCTAAAAAAAAAAAAAAAAAAAAAAAAAGAACCAAAAACCAAACAAAACAAAACAAAACAAAGTCCTTGAACTACGTTCTGACTTGATTCCGAAAGGATACGTAGGCAACCTCTTCCTGAGGTTCAGTCACACCAAAACAAAAATCCCAATTTCCCCAAAAATTAAACTGGGGCAGATGATATGACGGTTCAGTTTAAATCTGTCAAGATGGTTCCAGAGTTGTAATTCCATTCAATTTCCTTTTTACCCAAAAAACCTTGTTCAAGTCCTTCGGATCAATTAGCAAAGGCAAGGAAGTGAGGAATGTCATTGACGGAAATCTGACACAGTCTGAATTGAGAGAAACAAAATGAGAGAGTCTTATCGGTGAAAACTTTCGGGCACCATAAGACGATGGCGATTGGAAAAGCTAAAAATGAGAGAGTCCGTTTAGTGAAAACTCGCAAAGAGCACTATCAGGCGACAGTGAGAAGAAAAATGAGAGGGATCGATTGGCGGAAACCCGCAAAAGGCGCCACCAACCAAAAGAAAGACGTCCTTTCACTAAAGAATTTTGGCAAGATTCCCTGGTTTTGAAATTGCGAATCAATGGGTTCATAAGAAGTTGGAAAGTTTATGTGGGTCAGGCATCCAGTCCAAGAAGCATGTCATGCTTATTTGGAGTCAGCATGCATCCCAGATAAGTCTTTCTTTTTCCCGAAAGGGGCGTTTCTTTTTAAAACTCATTTTCTTGTTTTTTGTATAGTTATTCTTTGAATCCCTTTCGGTTTAATTTTAATTCTGAAACTATTACAAAGAAAGGCGGCAGGACCGGTTTCACATGACTCCATCTGGTAAAAAAAAAAAAAAAAAAAAAAAAAAAAAAGAAAAGATACCCAGCCTCAGTTGTTGTATTGATCCAATCCCAACTGATCGTAATGATCGATTGTTTCCAAGGAAACGGAGGTCAGAGAGAAAATGGAAATCAAAGGCTAAGGTCTTAGAAGAGACGGAATGAGGCAGAAGGACAGAACCCACACGGAAAATCCTCGTGGAATTCCGGGAATGAATCCTGTCAGTTCGAAAGAAAGTCACCCCAAAGACAATTGGTAGCAAACTTCTCAATGGAAATGGGGAAACGATCAAGCAATGAAGACAATCAAGGCCGCAAAGTCAACCATTTTTTTTTTTTTTTTAAACTGATAAAATGTTCTTTGTTGAAAGCAGATCTGTTTAATTGTGCAAGAAGGAGATACAACTCAAAGAAGTGAAGTACGCAAGCTTTGAAATGGCTTTGGAACAAGGAAAACACATAAAAAGGTAAGTTTCTTTTTAGAGATTTATCTTATGCATTTGTTGATGGTTAAAAAGAAAGCCTAAAAGAAGGCCCAAAAAGAAAAATAAAAGAAAAGAAAATGAAAACTCCAAAAAAGAGAATCAAATCATATCAGTCCAATATCTGTTTGGACCCCGGTCAGAAAAACCGAGGGTCTTTCCGGCGAGAAAGCCGTGAAACTTTTCTTCCCGGTCAGAAAACCGAGGATCTCCCAGTCAGAAAAACTGCGGAGCCATTTACTTTTACCCCGGCCAAAAAACCGAGGATCCGACGGCCAAAAAACCGTTAGATATTGTTTGAATTCCGGCCAGAAAGCCGTGAAACTTTTATCCCGGTCAGAAAACCGAGGATCTCCCAGTCAGAAAACCGTGGAGCCATTTACTTTTACCCCGGCCAAAAAACCGAGGATCTGACGGCCAAAAAACCGTTAGATATTGTTTGAATTCCGGCCGGAAAGCCGCGAAACTTTTATCCCCGGTCAGAAAACCGAGGATCTCCCCAGTCAGAAAACTGCGGAGCCATTTACTTTTACCCCGGCCAAAAAACCGAGGATCTGACGGCCAAAAAACCGTTAGATATTGTTTGAATCCCAGTCAGGAAAGCCGTGAAACTTTTATCCCGGTCAGAAAACCGAGGATCTCCCCAGTCAGAAAACTGCGGAGCCATTTACTTTTACCCCGGCCAAAAAACCGAGGATCCGACGGCCAAAAAACCGTTAGATATTGTTTGAATTCCGGCCAGAAAGCCGTGAAACTTTTATCCCCGGTCGGAAAACCGAGGATCTCCCAGTCAGAAAACTGCGGAGCCATTTACTTTTACCCCGGCCAAAAAACCGAGGATCTGACGGCCAGAAAACCGTTAGATGTTGTTTGAATTCCGGCCAGAAAGCCGTGAAACTTTTATCCCCGGTCAGAAAACCGAGGATCTCCCAGTCAGAAAACTGCGGAGCCATTTACTTTTACCCCGGCCAAAAAACCGAGGATCCGACGGCCAAAAAACCGTTAGATATTGTTTGAATTCCGGCCGGAAAGCCGCGAAACTTTTATCCCCGGTCAGAAAACCGAGGATCTCCCAGTCAGAAAACTGCGGAGCCATTTACTTTTACCCCGGCCAAAAAACCGAGGATCTGATGGAATTCCGACCAGAAAGCCGTGAAACTTTTCTTCCCGGTCAGAAAACCGAGGATCTCCCAGTCAGAAAACTGTGGAGCCATTTATTTTTACCCCGGCCAAAAAACCGAGGATCTGACGGCCAAAAATCGTTAGATATTGTTTGAATTCCGGCCAGAAAGCTGTGAAACTCTTCTACAAAATCCCGGCCAGAAAGCCGTTTGAACCTTTGTGAAACCATGACTTTCTTACCCAATACCAAAAAGTCTTTTAATCACTTTCTGTGTCACAACTAACTCACGAAATTTTCCTAGCAAAACTGGGGCAGAAAAATTCCGTTCGTTTGTTTGTTTTGTTGTCTTAAATAGGTTTGACCTCGGGATGCAAGGATCGAGATAACCTACAAATGGAACATCAATCCAGAGTGAAGAAAAGAAGAAAAGAACCAAAAGAAAAGAGTTCAAATGTTGGAGTTAAACAAAGGCACGATTGCTCAGAAGATGATTGAAGTAACAAGCTCCGCCGACTCCGTTTCACTCAATGTTACAGAAATAAACGAGCACGTACAGCTTGTGGAGCATCAAGATTCAGATCGAGGTCTACAGCAAATCAGCTAAGATTCAAGATCAAGTTTTCAAGAGAATCATAGATAGGAATCTTGTAACTCATAGTTTGATAGCATAGCTAGTTCAGCTTTAATTTCTTTTGGTGTAATAAGGAGATCAGTAAGCAGTAAACAGCAACATGCAGCAACAATAGCAACAGTAACAACAAAGTGTCAGTCCACGGTAGTCCCGGCTACCAAAACTTCCCGAACTACATTGACCTGATTCCTGTTTAGCCCAGGATATGTAGGAGGCCTCCGAAGCAAAGGCTCGGTCAAACTCTTTCAAAATGCTTCACACGGAGCGCTCGAACGGGCAAAAATCGCTCGTATTTGCTCATTATCTTTGCACGAAAACTCTTCGAGTTTACACGCAAAGAGGGGCAGCTGTGAGCACGTGATTTTTGCCCTACATGAGAATTACTCCCAAAAATGCAAAATAAAATAGTTTTGTGTTGAGCGTGATTTTCGTGATTTTGTGTTATTTTTCTCTTATTATTTGTATCTTTTGTGTGCGCATTTCTATTTAAATTAATATAAAATACAAAATATTTGCATTTTTGCATATTAATTCGTGTGTGCGATTAAGAATAATTAAGCTTGTTTTACGAAAAAAAAAAAAAACAAAAATATGTATCTTCTGCATTTAATGTCTAGTTGTGTGATTTTATTTTTTTTGAAATGGTACTTTAAATTGTATGCGATAGTTATTATTAAGAATTGATTTGTATTTGTAAGATAATTTTGGTTTTAATTTAATCTAGGATTTTGTTTTTTTAATTAGGAGAAAAATAGTTGGGAAATAAATATACAAGGAGAAGAATTAAATAAAAAGAGAAGAAGATCAAATTTGGGCCAAATTCAATTAAATCAAGAAAGGCCCAAAACACTACCCAGTCCAAACCGCCAGATCCGTCTCCCTGACCCGGCCAATACAACCCGACCCATTCCCGTTTTAATCTGGACCGTTGGTTTTCATCCATCCAACGGTCCTAATTAAATCCCTAATTTAATTATACTAAACCCCCCAAACCCTATTATTCATCTTCATTTCTCCTTCTCTCTTCTCTCACTCTCCAGCCGCCTCACGACCACCAAACGACCCCCTGAACCTAGACACAATTCAATCCCACCCATAACCCACCAAAATCGGTCCACCCGCCCGATACCAAACGAACCCTCCCTCTCAATCTCTTTCAAACCATTCAATCCCCAAAACCGAATTTCAGTCACCCTTTGAAACACCTCCCTCCTTCTCTTCTTCTTCAACGCCACTCCAGCCCTTCCATCGACTACCCCATCGCCACCTCCAAGCCACGAACCAGACAGCCGCAGCAGCTCGACACCCCAGCCCTAGAATAACAAACGCCGCTGCTGTTTCTTCTCAATTCGAGCCCCCCATGAACCCTAGAAGATGTTCAAGACGGTTTTGAAGATTTTGGAGGTTTAAACAGATTTTAATCGAGTTGCTCTCACTTGAGAACACCCGATTAAATCCGTTTAGCCTCAAAAAATTCCAAAACCCGAGTTTGAATCCAAGCGGCCGAATCTCCATTTTTGTTTTTGCTCCGAAGGTATTTCTTATTTTCTTCTCTGTTTTTGTTTAATTATACCCATCGCTTTAGTAGTTTTCGATTGTTGTTGATTTCATTGTGATTTGGATGCCAATTCTCGTTTTCCTCATCTCTTTGGGACCTTTTTATTTGGTCGATCTGTTGTTTGTTATTCTTCGTTGTTAACATGTAATTGTAAATCGAATTCACTTCGTTGTTAATGTCGTCGATTTGTTTGATGTTGAAATCCAACGTGCTGCCCGAGAATGTGTATTGTCACTGTTTGTCGATTATCGGTTATCGATTGCACATATCGTAATTGTGTAATCGAATGTTGTCAAATACGTGTTCGCGTCGATTAGCGTCGTCGATTAGTTAGCTTCATTTTTGTTTTTTCTCTTTTCTCTTCTTTGGCCGAGAACACTGTTTAGTGAATTGTCAATTCTAAAGTTTTGTTTTGTCTATTTGATTACCAATGTTGTTGAATACGGGTTCGCGTCGATTAACGTCGTCGAACAATTGGTTTGATATTCCCCGGCATTGGCCGAGATTCCCTGATTCACTGTGTTTGCATTTGTTTGTTGTCGATCATACATGTTGTGATTCGACTTAACGAATGTCGTCGTTTCAATTCGCAAATTTGTTGTTTGAAATTCCGGGCAGTGGTTCACTGTTTTGCTTGAATTAAAATTTTTCGGTTTGTTGTTTGTTCGGAGTGTTGAGTTAATTGTTGGATTGTTTGTTTTGAACCATTGTTGATTCTAAATTAGGTTGTGAATTGGATATAGCTGTTAGTCCATTTAAGTAACCCTAAAATCAACCTTTAAAGTGCAGTACACATGGAAATGAGTTGTTAAAACTTGCTGGACAGCAGTGTATTTCATTGGTTTTTACCTTTAGGACTTTGTTTAGATGTTTAAAACCCATACTTAGACAAAACAGGGTGGGATAATCAGAGAATATCATGATGATAATGAGTGTTTCTAGTGTTGGTTAGTTGTATAATCAGAAACACATGGGAATAACTGAAAAAAGGTCAAAAGTAATGCACGTGGGAGGAGTTTAAGCAAGCTGGACAGATCTGAAACTAAAGAAAATAGGGGCTGTTACTCTATAAAAGAGAGAACACAGACATACTCTCTGATATAGATTCACAGGCAGAGAGCACACGTTTGAGAACAGTGAACATACACACAAACAACAGTGATATACAGTGAACACACACACACATACAGTGATATACTCTTCTGATATACACACTGTTTTCACACACACACTGTTTGCACACACACTGTTTTCACACACACAAACAACAGTGACATACTCTCTGAAAACACACATACTCACAGATATACCCACTGGAAGCAAGCACATTCACGCATTGAAATCATCTGGCAGAACAGTGACATACTTCTTGGTTTTCTGGTTCATTGTGCATTTCTACCAGTGATTTGTTTGTTACTACTCTCATATTGATTTTGGGGTTGTAGTTCACTGTTCCACCAAGTGTCTTGGGTGTTTCGTTCTATTGTCGATCTTCTGCTGTTTTGGAACTCCGAACTGTTGCTGATTTTGGTGCTATTGGTTTAATTGCTGTCTGCTGCTGTTTGACTTACCATCTCCTTCTTCTCATTTTTCAATTCAGGTACACACTCGAATTAGCAGTTGATATAATCACAAATAAGATCGGAACGAGTCGATTTTCAGATTGCAGTTATGTGTTAATTTGGATATGTATAGGTGCAGTTTTGTTTAAGTTGATAAGTAGAGATACGTATGTAATTTGTTTGATTTGAATAACACTATGAACTGTTTAATTGGAACACCAGTTTGAAAGCTTATTCGTATGGAACTATTTTAAACGGTGTGTTTTTCTGTTAATTGGAACATCAAATTTTAACTGTTATATTCACATGGAACTATTTTTTTGTAAGTCATCAACGGTTGTTTTCGTTGGAATATACGCAAATTTGGAATGAAGGGTGATTCAGCTTACCTATGTTAGCATTAATGAAACAATCAGATTAATTGGTATGACCAAACTAGAATCTATTTTTTTTATTTATAATTGTAAGTTAGTAATTCAAACATGTTCAGGGAACTTAACTTGTTATAATACTGCAAATAATCGTTTTTTTTGGATTCTCGATCAATTGGTTTAAGGTAAAAATGGAAACATTCTATTACCATAGCATACATTCTTAGGCTTTCCCCTTATTTGAGCAGTCTTTGAATTTAGCGGATTAAGGATAGTAAACAATCTTACTTTTTATAATTAACCAAGACGCATTAATTCTATTTTGTATATTTTGGTCAATTTTCCTACTAGTCCACATCTTTTCGTTCAATCCCCGGCCATAAGTTAAAAGCTAGGAAATAACACATCATTTGGTATGATTCTTCAACTGACAATAATTTTAAGAGATATCATGTTAAATAAATTGATTTTTTTTTAGTTTTTTTTTACAATGTTTTCTTTAATCAGCATAGTTTCAAAGTAAGTAATTCGGATACTTTTTTTTATTTATTTTTTGTCAAAAATCCAAGTCCGTTTGTAATTACATTTTCTTTTGTCTTCTTTGGGTCCGGTGTCAAATTAAAAGAGCGGTTTGAAGTTTAATTAGAGCATATAATTTATAAACATTTTTAAAATCAGATAATTTTAGCCATTTAGAATAATTGAAGCGACCGTGCTAGAACCACGGGATCCGGGGGTGCCTAACACCTTCCCTCGGGTCAACAGAATTCCTTACTTAGAATTTCTGGTTCGCAGACTTCATTTGGAAAGTCGAAATTTCCTCAATTCGGGATTTAAATAAATCGGTGACTTGGGACACCTTAATTTATTCCAAGTGGCGACTCTGAAATAAATAAAATAATCCCGTTTCGAATATTGTCACTTAGATTGGAAAAACTCCCTTGCGCTCCTACCCCCCGGGTAGCGGGCGCGCCAAAAGGAGGTGTGACAATCCCATATAGAGAAAACTCATTACACATTCCAAGCTTTGCATACCAACAGGAAAAATACACTCATTTTTCAAACCACATTAAAACACATCATAAACTCTTTCTCCCAATCACATTGCATAAGTTAAACTGCCAGGACTGAGTCCTTATACCCATATTATACCCATATCGGGTTACACGACTGCCAGAACTCAAAACCTTTACTGCACAATATCTATAAGACTCATTACTTCAACCACATACCAGGAATTAGTCGTATTCTTTATCATACCGCTTCGGTTTATTAACAAGTCGTTCCATTTACCCAGTTTCCTTTCTGATTCATCTTTGATTTAATATTAGCCATTACTGTAGCACCATAACAAATCAACTCATTCCACACGAGACTCGTACATAAGACCACACGGTCTAAGACATATAGGCCACTGAATACTCTCTCGATATTTCCCAGAAGGATCACATCCTACAATACTTTATTTTGAAGAACCTCTTGCGATTTGAATTCGTTATCATTACCTTCCAATACGGATTACATAGAATCCTATCATTCACATAATATAACACAAGTACCGATCTATTCTAACGAAACCACCATCTTTAGCCACATGCACAATCTTAAGACACCTGACTGTTACAAGTAAAATCTTGAACACCGTAAACAATTCTCGGGCGTCGGTCATCCTTATTCAGCTGTAATTCAACTGTCTTATTGAACAGAACCACTCGTGCCTTATTAGAACTCTGACACTGCAGATCATGATTACATACGGATACAATTAGCTATCTTTCTTTTCTATACACCGAACATTCTTTACCAACATAAGTTCACAATACCCTAGTACTTCATCAGATCTACGAAGCACCATAACCTTTACCAGAATTTCCCAACATACTTAGAGACAGAATCAACATAGCACACAATAGTGCAATCAGTTAATCAATAGCAACCTCCCCAACTTAGCTCGAAGCCATTCATCAAAGCATTTTCAACCACTCATATCATTATTACTCAAGTGATGCCGAAATGTTAATATGAGATTAAACTCAAGTCATTTACAAGCCTTGACGGAGACTCGAATCATCAGAGACCTTAGCTCTTCTGCAATTCTTGCAGATATACATGCACCACCAATAAGCCCACTCTCTTTGGGTGACAGAAATCTTTCTAAGTCCCAAATTTTTCCAAAATTTTCGGCAGAGTTTCCTATGTAAATTGGCCTATCCACCTGCCAGAGAATCACCAAACCATTCTAACAATACATCCACAACTCAACAAGATATCACAATGTATTTCAACAACATTAAATCCCATACTATACGAATCATATTATCACAATTTATACTTGAACCTGTGTTGTACCTGCTCGAATCATAACACATATCAAAATCACTTTAGTCTTCCTGAGTTTAAACTCGTTTCACTACACATAAGGCACTTTACCTTACAATTACGAGATATGATAATTATTTCTCACGCCTATAGCTAGGGCTACATATCAAATCACAATAAGAACTGAATACCTTACGGCTCTCCCATTATCAAACTGCCATTTGCACAATAAGGATCAGTACCGATCGTATGAACTTCATAATACCGACTCGCAAAATTAATACCTTGGTGCTCAAGCCATAGACAAGGATCCGGCCTCAAGTCCTCCCGACTAGCCCAACATAAATTCATAGAGATTACATCTCGCCCCTCGACCAGGGAATCGCAAGCCATAAGTCAATTATATTATAGAGCGCTCGAAGAGTACACAGACGTGCGGAAGGAGTTTCAAAAAGGTATATCTCAAGCTGAATCAAGTACGCACGATAAGAATTCCAAGAAATGTGAAGTGTTTCCTAAAGGTTCGCGGCCTCCCGAGGATAAGTACAGGCGTCCCCGTACCGATCCACAAGACTCTACTAACCGGCTCAAGACTCATGAGGCCTAGTAAACCTAGGCTCCGATACCAACTTGTCACGACCCCAAATCCGGTCGTGATGGCGCCCAGCACATTGCTAAGCCAGCCTGACCAATCAATATCAACAACGGAGCTAGAAGCTCACTTTATCCAATTTAAGCACAACGGTGATAGATATATTTAAAACAGGGAACCAAGTCCCAACATGTGCCAACTCCCATAGACCGAAGGGTCAAGAGTCATGAGCCTCTACAGAGTATACAAAGTGTAAATAGTGAATATAACTGTGCACAAGTGTGGGATGATCAGAACAAAATACAGACAAACTGGAGAATCAGGTCCTGCGAACGCCGGCAGCTACCTCGACTGTCCAAAAGCACTCCCGAGCCGCAATAGAATCAGCTCCACTGTGATGTACCTAGATCTGCACACAAGGTGCAGGGAGTCGGGTGTGAGTACTTCCAACTCAGCAGTAATAAAAGTAAATAATGCTGAAGGGAAGAAAACCACGATAGGCACTATCTCATGCTACACAATACGGAACTATCTTTTTATTCCTTTCAAGCATATGTGAGTAGATTATTTAGAAATCTCAATTTTAGCTACTTTATTTCATAATAATATACCAATACCTGGATACAATCTCAAGTAGTGCAAGTCCGCACTCAAATCAGCCCCTCGGGCTCAGCACTCCTTATCAATTTACACCGGGAGATCTGGTCAATAAGGCAACTAATGCATGTGTGCCAGTAATGTATGAGTGTTGAATGTTATGCCACGTAGTACACGTAAACCAATGTATGTATGCCATGCAATGCATATGACCGCTACGGCGTGTAGCCCGATCCAATTTGGGTACCCGTGCTCACTGTGGGGGTTCAGACTCCGGAGGGGCTCCTACAGCCCAAGCACAATATTAATATCACACCTGCTGTGGCGCGCAGCCCGATCCATATACCACTGCGGCGTGCAGTCCGATCCATGCATGTGTATGCGTATGCTCATATGAATGTCATGCCCTAACATATGGCCCTCGGCCCCAATCAGTCTAACCAATAATCAAGAAAACCCTACGGGCAACAATATCATATTAGTTCACAGCAAAATGTTATTAGGACCTTATTCAAATTTTTCATAACCTTATAAGAATGCTAAATAGCAAAAATACCATTTAAAACCTTAAATTAGAATAAAATATGCACAGTGTTATCAAAACAGTGATACCAATCCCCGAAGGACTCAAATAATTGGCACGAAGTCCAAACATGATAATTAGTCCAATTCACTTCAACAATTAGGTGTTATTATTTATTACGCGGGACGGACCAAGTCACAATCCCCAATGGTGCTCTACCCCACGCCCGTTATCCGGCGTGCAAGTCACCTCGACACAGCACTAAGATGTGCAAGTCCGGGGTTTACTAACCCTCGGGACATCATTTACAAGTATTACCCACCTCGAACCGACGAAAGCTCATGCCCGCGACGCCTTAGCTCCTCGAACTGGCATCCACGCACGTCAAAACTAGCACAAATCAGCACAAATATATCAAAATAGGCTAATGGAACATAACCCAATCGAAAGAACTCGAAAAATATCAAAAATCACGAAATTGGCAAAACCCGAGCCCCGGGCCCACATCTCGAAAATTTCGAAACTCATATTTCCAGAACCCTCGTCTCACCACGAATCCGTACATATAAAATTTACCAAAATCGGAGTTCGATTGGCCTTTCAAAACCCAAATTTTCGTTTTCAATACCTAGGCCACAATCCTTCACAATTTCTACCCAAATTCATGAAGATTGATGTTAATCCTACCATAAAATGATGTTTTTGAGTCAAGAAACTTACATCCGATGAATACCCGATGATTTCCCAGCGTTTTCCCATGATTTCTTCTCTCTAGGGCTCAAAAATGGGGGTTTATGAAATGAAACCCGTATGTGAAATGTTTCTGGTTTTAATTCACTGCCCGGGACTTTTCTTCTACGCGTTCGCGTTCCTTGCCACGCGTTCGCGATGCCCAGCTCCGGATTGACCTTCGCGAACGCGACCTCCCCAACGCGTTCGCGATGCACTAGCTCCCGGCCGTCTGATTTTCCTTCTACGCGTTCGCCATAACCCTCACGCGAACGCGATGCACACCCTGACAAACCTACGCGAACGCGACATCCTGAACGCGATCGCGAAGCTCAAGAACCCTGGCCTACGCGAACGCGATACCCTGTCTCGCGATCGCGATGCTTGACTCTCCTGGCCTTCGCGAACGCGGCCCATGCCATGCGAACGCAAAGGCTTGGATTTTGCCCAGTGATCTGCAATTTTTCTGCAGATTTTTAAGTTCCAAAAATGCCGGATGATGGTCCGGATTCACCCCGAGGCCCCCGGGACCCCAATGAAAACCACCAACATACTCCAAAACACGATACGAATTTGTTCCAATCATAAAAACACCATCCTAAACATCAAAATCACCAATTACACACGGATTCAAGCCTAAGTTTCTTCAAAACTTCCAAATTACACATTCCATCAAAAACCTGACCAAACGACGTCCGAATGACCTAAAATTTTGCAGGCACATCCAAAATCACCTAACGGAGCTACTGCAACTGTCGGAATTCCATTCCGACTCCCGGATCAAAATCTCACCTATTGATCGGATTTCGCCAAAATTCAACCTTAGCCAATTCAAGCCTATTTCTACACCGGATCTCCAAATTCAATTCCGATTGCTCTCCTAAGTCATAAATGATCCCTCGAAACTAGTCGAATCATCAGAATCCAATTACGAGCACTCTAACTCGATAGTCAACTCTAGGTTGACTTTCCATATTCAAACTTCCTTCAAACATGCTATTTGCTTCATTTTTAATTCAATTCACTCCTAACTCACCCGATAGGTTCTAACACCGATATAGAAGCATAAGATATGTTAATGCAAGGTAACAGGGTGGAAATTTTTGTAACGACGGGCTGGGTCATTACACACCTCTTTGACCTCTACCTCCACCTCTATGTCCTCTACCTCCGCCTCTAGATGGCTGGGCAGGCTGTGGGAGAACTGGGGCCTGAATCATGGCACGAGAACCCTGCTGCTGAGATTTTTCAGAAGCTCGAGGGCAATACTTTGCAATGTGCCTTGGATCACCACACGTAAAACAAGCCCTCGGCTGCTGAAAATAGAGAAGTGGTAGTACACTGATAGGCTGCTGATCAGAGTAGCGTGGCTGAGAATTACGATCACCAGAAGCATCGTGAGAAACCTGAAGAGCTGACTGATAAGGCCTAGGAGGCTGGCCTCTGTCATGAGAATCTCTACCTCTAGACGAGGTACCACTGAATCTACCTGAATTACGAAATCTCTTATCTGATCCATGTCTTGCTCCCTTTGATAGAGCCATCTCGATCCAACGGGCTGCATTAGCTGCCTCCTGAAAAGTGCTTTCAATTCCTGCACCCAAAGCCATCTGTAGTCGAATTGGCTGATTCAAGCAATCAATAAACCTTCTCACCCTTTCCCGATCTGTGGGAAGTATAATAGTAGCATGACGAGCCAGGTCCACGAACCTAGTCTCGTACTGTGTGACAGACATAGAACCCTGATGAAGACGCTCAAATTGTCTGCGCAGAGCCTCCCGCTGAGTTGCTGGAAGGAACTTTTCCAAGAACAATTCCGCAAATTGCCCCCAAGTCAAAGATGATGATCCCGCTGGCCTGGATAGACAATAATCCCTCCACCAAGTCTTGGCAGAACCAGATAGTCGAAAAGTAGCAAAGTCCACACCATTAGTCTCCACAATGCCCATAGTACGGAGAACCTCGTGGCAGCTATATAGGAAATCCTGTGGATCCTCTGAAGGAGTGCCACTGTATGTGGTAGTGAATAGTTGGGTGAACCTGTCCAATCTCCATAAAGCATCAGCAGACATAGCTGCACCATCACTAGCCTGAGTCACTATGCCAGGCTAAACTGCCTCAGCTGGCTGAATCACGGGAACCTGAGCCTGGGGAATTCTTGGCTCCGGAGTGCACGTAGCAGGAGTCTGATTACCTCCTCCAGCCTGAGAAGTGGCTGGTGCTACTGGAAATAAACCTGCTCTGGTGATATTGTCCATAAAACCTACTATCCGGACCAAAGCATCCTGAATATCCGGTGAAAACATAACTCCTCCTGGGACCTGAGTTGGGCCTACTGGAGCTGCTGGGGCTGGAACCTCCTCCTCGATATGAGCCTGAGGTTCTGCCACTTGGGCCGCTGCTCGGGGCTGAGCTCGGCCCCTACCTTGGCCTCTAGGACGACCTCGACCTCGGCCTCTACCCCTAGCGGGAGCTGCCACTGCTGGGACCTCGGGCTGCTGGTCAGTAGATGAGGATGCACGTGTCCTTACCATCTGCGAAGGAACAGAGTAGAAGTTCAATTAACACTTGAATGATCAAGTCGCACTACTGGAAAGAATAAAGGGAACATTTTCCTAACTCTGTAGCCTCTGAAGGATAAATACAAACGTTTCCGTACCGATCCTTCAGACTCTACCAAGGTTGTTCTGAGTTGTGAGACCTGTGCAACCTAGTGCTCTAATACCAACTTGTCACGACCTGGATTTCCCACCATCGGGGGTCATGATGGCGCCTACTAGTGGAAGCTAGGCAAGCCAAATATTTATTACACCTTCATTAATTACCAAATTCTTATTAAGACTTTAAAAATTAAAAACAAATAAATCATAGCGGAATAATTAAACTTAGAGAAAGACTTAATCAATCTTATCAAATATGATAAAGAAAAACCCCAAACATGGTACACTACCCAAGACTGGTGTCACAATACTCACGAACTTCTAAGAATAATACACACAATTGTTTGAAAGAAAATATAAGCTGTTTATCTCGAATACATGAGATAACAGAATGAAATACATAGATAGAAGAGACAACGGGTCCTGCGGACGCCTGCAAGGCTACCTTGTAGTCACAGTAGTCGGAATATCCAGAATCGCTACTATCGCTGCTACTGTCCGTAACCTGTATCTGCGCAAAAAGAGCGCAGAGTGTAGTATCAGCACAACCGACCCCATGTGCTGGTAAGTGCCTGGCCTATCCCAGCAAAATAGTGACGAGAC